>JAOEHY010032322.1:5826-34937 GCA_025447955.1 Psilopsiagon aurifrons
TGACCGCCGCGCCCGCAGCGCTCCCAGCGGCCCGGCGCGGCACTGCACCGCGGAACCTGGTCACCAGCGTCGGGGCTGCCCGCTCCGCCCCGCAGGTCCCGGCCTGGCTCGTGGCCGACAGAAGACACCGGCGCGTTTGACAGCCCAACTTTATTACACCTCCGGTAGCGCCTCGGCGCGCCCCGGCTGCTCCTGCCCTCGACACCGCCCCTCTCCCTGGCAGGACACATTCACCGGCCGCCGCTCCCCGCCCGGGAGGGGCCGGGGCTGCCCGCCGGCCCCGCCTCTCGCCGCGCCGCTCCGCTCCGGGCTATATAATTTAAATCTCAGCATTTCCAGCCGCTGCCCCTCGATCCGCGCCCGTGCGGCCCCCGGCGTCCCTTCTCCCGGCAGGGTCCCCGCGTCTGTCCCGGTCAGGCTGGCGGCAGCAGAGGGAGCTGCTTCCATGCGCTTGCTGCACTGGCAGCGCTGCTCGCCGCCCTGGAAGGTGCAAAAGAGAGGGGGACCTGGCTGCTGGAGGATCACCCTGAGGAGCTCGGGATAGGGTGCCTCAGCCCTCCCAGCAGCCGGTGGGCACCGGACCCCGGGTGCTTCATGCAGCTTTGTGGGACGGATCGCGGCAGGCTCTGCAAATTCGCCATCGCACCGCTCCGACGGATGGTGGCCAGGGCCAAGCGGAGCTCTGCAGTCATAAGGCAGGAGAGGGTGCCAGGCCGGGCGGTGCGAGGACAGCAGCACGTCACGGTGCCTGCCCGACGTGAGCCGGCTGTGCGGGCTGCCGAGGAGGCAGCGTGTCCCGGGGAGTGCGCAGGGGCGGGAGCGGGGCCGGCAGGTCAGTTCTGAGCCGTGGGTTATCGGTACCGGCAGGCCAGCGCATTCACGTTCTTCACCACATAAAAGCTCATGGTCAGCGGGGGGATGACCAGGGTGCGGCCAGCGCGCAGAGGACGAGGCTTTAGCTCGGGGAGGGTCCCATCATCCACCATGGCCAACGGCTGTCCGTTGAGCTGGACAGACCTGCGGGACCAGGAGAGGGTCAGGGTGGTGGTGTTGAGGACAGGGCAGTGGTGGCAGCCCCAGCCACCAGCATGGCACTTACTTGGAGTGGAGCCCATCCTTGCCGTAGGGCTGCAGCAGATACTGGTGGACGATCTTATCCCGCAGTGTTCCTGCCAGCTTGATTTTCTTCCGGGATCGATGCAGGTTGATGATGTAAAGGGTGATGGACCCGCGGACATAGTTGTGGCTGCAAAGGGGAGAGCAAGAGCTGAGGGCTGTGCTGGCATGTGCCCCAGGAGCATCGCCTCCAAGAAGGGGTTTGGGGGTCTCTGAAAAAACTGGCCTAACGCAGCCATCCAGAAGGGGCATCACTGTGATCAGGACAGCCAGCATCACTGTCCTGGCTGTTCCTCCACAGGGAGATGCCCCCTCCCCATCATGAAGCCCTGCTCCCCAGTGACATATTTCCAACCTCCCCCTCTTTAGCCAGGGGTGACACAGCTCAAGAGGGTACTGTGCTGCTGTCCTGAGTAGGGTGGAAATCTCGGGACAGCTCCCCCAGGGCCTTGCAATGAGGGGGCTGAGAACAGAGGGGAACTCTTTGCATGAGTGGCATCTGCCCCCACCACTCTGGGCACCTAACTGACAGGTCCAGACACTGATCCTCTGTCCCTGCCTAATCAGGCAGCCCCAAACAAAGGCTATAAAGCACTTTGCACCTGTCAGTTACTGGACAAGGTTTCCTACTGAGCTGGAGGCATGTTGAAAGCATCTGGACTGTGTAAAGAAACAGTCTCTCCTCCTCCACAATAGCAACTTGTGTCTGCGGAGGAGGCGGCTGCCCCCGCCAGGGTCGCTGGGGCTCTTTCAAAGACCTTATCAGCGAAACAATAACCAGGCCGGGCTCCCTGGCAGTGCGGGCTGCGGGTAACCCGACCGACCGGGGGCCCCTCGTGTGAAATCCACCCGCTTGATCTCTGCTGCCTGGGCTGCCCGGTGGCCACTGCACCCGCCCCGGCCGCCCCGTTCCCAGGCGCGGGCTTGCCGTGACTTTCATCGGGGGCATCACTGTTCCCGTTGCCTCCCTCTGGTGTGACAGAGCCCAGAGCAGCGCCCGAGCGAGTCCCCTGGGAAGCCAACCCGCCTTGCTCAGCCCCTGGCTCCTGCCCAGCGTGTTCTCAATGGTCCCCATATGCTGGGGGTCCTGCTTATTCCCACCCTGTACCCCCCCAGACTCCCTCAGCCCTCTTACTTGTGGTAGCTGGTGCAGTGGGCATAAATGCGAAGCTTGTCACGAATGACCCTGCCGGGCCGGGGCTTCCTCTGCAGGCCGGCCACATGTATCGCCAGCACCTTGGGACCAATGAGACGCTTGTAGAGCAGGGACAGCCAGTAGTCCTGGGGGACAGAGGGGACAGTCAGCAGCACAACAGCCCCCTGGCTCGCAGTGGGAGCGGGCAGGAGAGGCTGGCTTCCCTGCTAGCAAACTTTTGGCTGCTGGGGTAAAAATGTGTGCCAAAAGTTTGCCTTGGTGTGAGCTTTTTCATTCAGTCAAAGCCCAAATGGCATAGCTGTTTCCAGGAAAGAGATTAAGGGACGAATACATTGCTCTGCCTACACTGAGAGATGATACCCTCTAAAGGAGCTCAGATTTTGGCTGGGCTGTGGAGCAGGGGGAGCGGCATTGGATGCCCTAGTGTATTCCCACAGGCCTGCACGTAGCCATGCTGTGAACCTGTGTAGCAGCTCCAGCTGATGCACATGGGATGGTGATGTCTCTGTAGCAGAAAGGTCACCCTCAACCCCACTCTCTACATGGGGCTGGAGCACACCAGAGCACTCTGTGCTCCCCATCTCTCTTCATGGCCATGCTGCTGAGGAAGCTCCACTTCCCAGAGGTATGTCTCCTGTGGAGTTAAGCACCCATGAACATAGCATGGGAAAGTCAAGTGCTCTAGAAATAGGAACTGTTCATCCACCTCACACATGCGTTAATGATGCAGCCTTTAATTACGTCACCATATACTACATTTTCCCCTAGGGCATGGCCTCACTCAGCACACAGGATGGGCCTCAAGCCCTGGGGAGGGAGGTGAGGCTATGTGGTGATGGAGGCTGCTGCCGGCAGGGCCCCCCACTCATACGCTGCAGAAGCTGGGAGGTGTGTGGTAAATGAAGCAGGGTTGTGGGAAGGGAAAGGGCAGGCTCAGGTGCTCGCCTGCTGTTCTGCAGGATGGGGCTCTGGCCCTGCTGCTGCTCTGAGCACTCTGGTGATTCTGGAGCCTCTCATGCTGCCCCTCTGGCTACTGCCTGTGGGTGCATTGGGCAGTGCCTGTGTGCTGGGGCATCTTCACACACATGAGCACTTTGGATAACCCCTCTCTGTGCAACCCTGACTGGCTGCCCCAGAGAAACTGGGGTGATCCCCCATCCCTGTGAGCAGTGTTGAACATCCAGCAGTGGTGGTCACACTGGTATCAGAGGCTGCTCTGCCTGGCAGCGTCTGATCCACACAGTGAGCAGTGCTGCTGGTATGAAAAGGAGCATGGCTCAAGCACCTTGTGGCTCTGCATGCTGCCTGGAGAGGCATGAGAAAAGCCCTGCTTGGTCCGGATAGTGCCAGGATGGGGTATGCCACCTCAGAGGAGCGTTTTGGTGGGAATGGGTTCTCCAGGGCCCCAGGCTACAGGGCAGGATGGGAAGGTGGAAGCACAGATTCCTCACATGTGTATACATCCCATGGGTGGGAAGCCCTCAAAGAGCCACTGTGAACATGCATTTTGGATGGAAAGGACAGGATACGAAACAGGGAGTAGTGCAGCAGCAGCAACTGACATGAGGCGAATACCACTGGCCAGACCACACTGCCATCCCCATCATCTCTCCAGCCCAGCTCAGACAAAGCCAACATGCTCCAGAAGTGCAGAGCTGGCCTGGCAAAGACCCACTTTCTGTGTAAGCTTTTGCCGTGGAGATGGAGGAAAAGCCGCCTCCTGCTTTCCTCTTGCTGCTCCCAGCCAAAGCCACGGGGCTTTGTGCCACACCAGCCTGGTAACTGCTTCCCCTCCAAACCCCAGGCCCTGGAGGAGATGCCAAGGTGAAGTGTGAGGCTTGTGTGCCCCGAGCAGCCTCAGCCACGAGGCCGAAGGTCCCAGGGAGGTCAAGCAGCAGTGGCTCAGTACTGTAGACGTGTGCTGTCCCTGAGGCCCATGTGTCCCTGAAGGCTGGCAGTGCTGCTCAGCATCCTGGGGATATCCCTGCCTGCATCATGCCGCAGGGGCTGTGCCAGCCTTCTGCTGTGGGAAACTGTGCTATGCCATCCTGCTCAGGCTCACTGCAGGCGGGAGCAGCAGTGCCCGGCACACTCCCGGCTCCCTGGGGAGCCATCCTGATTAGCAAGTGTCACTGGATGAGTAATTGAGTTTATGGTGAGGCCAAGGGTGAGATTGCACAGCTCCATGTTAAAAATAAATGAGTTAAAAATATATGAGCTCACTGCCTCTAGCTACCTGTTGAGGTCTCTCAAAGCAGCCCCCTTGGGGTTTCTCACCTCCTCTTATATTTCCACTGAAGAGATGCTGCTTTCATTCACAAGTTATGGCAGTGGTAGAGGCCAGAGACCTCGTGGCCACACTCAAAAGTTCCATATGAGTCTCAAGAGTTGTTCTGCAGGGGGCTTACGATGGCCTTGTTGCAATGGGAAGCTGGCACCAGCAGGCCCAGTCCCCGGCTGAGAACCCACCCCTCTGGGCAGGGTGGTCTCCTGGGGGTTTGCTGCTTTGATTGCAGTGTCTCTCCACTCTCAAGGCTCAGCAACAGCAACGTTTGCAATGTGGGGGTGCAAGGAGCTGCCCAGCCCCACAACCTGCTGCCAAATTTCATGTCTTGGCATATACTTTTCCCAAGGGTGCTCTGACAAACCCTGCTCCCCTGCAGAGCTGCGAAGCTGACCCTGGGGCTCCTGCTGTGGCAGTTCACAGGCAAAGCTGTGCTGCTCAGCATCTCCCTCTCACAAGGGCACATGCTTGTCTCTCTGGGAAGCATTGGACACATTTTGTAAGCTTCTGGTCCAGCTAAGGGTACACAGCTTTTCTGAGGAAACCCATGCAGGTGCCATGAGATAGGTAAGGCTGTCAGCAGTGATGCAGGGTGAGCTGTTCTCCAGTGTGAGATAACCACCTCTGAACGTGCAGCATTTTGGTGTAGGCAGTGACCCTAGGGCAGCATGGGGACCAACCTGTCCCTCCAGCATCTGCAGGCGGTGAGGGGAGAGCGGTGATTTCACCTCGCCTTGTTGGCAAGGCTAGCTCCAAAGTCTCCATTTAGGAAAGGATGTGGAAATACCAAAGAGAGTTCAAAGGAGGGACAGAAAAATGACCAGGGGCTGGAAAAGGAGTTGTCAGCCCAGCCTTGAGGCACTTGAGCTCTTCAGCGGACTGCAGGGAAGCACTGAAGACAGCTGCAGCTTTTTGCATCACCATGAGCCCGCTTGTGGAAGGGGCCAAAGTGATGTTCCTTGCAATAAATTAGCAGGAGCTGGTGATGCTGAGCACTTGGGTGATGGATTACACACACACCTAGCATGATGGAAACAAACACACCAGGGTGGCCACTTCTCCCAGCTGGACCAGAGGCTGCTCCTACCACTGATATGAGCAAACCCCAGTGAAAACTGCACCAGGGCTGCTGGGCACCTGCAGCTGCTGGCTCCTGTTTAAATGGGGACCAGCTTCAGAAGCAGTTGGTGTTGAAACCCAGCTTGGCTGCAACCAGGGTGGCTTTTCCACTCATCAGTGATCTCTTTCTGGACATCTGACAGCAGCTGGCCCCTCCTCCTATATGGCAAACCCTGTGCGAGTGTGGCCCCCAGGCTGGCAGCATCCATATGTCCCTTGCAAAGAGAAGTGCCTGCCTTACCACGCAGTGCCAGGCATCCTGGCAGAGGCTGCCCAGCTTGATTCATGTCTCCAACCAGTGCAACAACAGAAAGGATTTGTGTTTTGGAGTCATTGAGAGCTCTCGTTGTGAGGGCTGAGCCAGAAATACAGCTGTAGTGGTAGAGGATGAATAGCAGACAGGAGTCTGGTCTGCTGTTAGTCCTGCGGGAATTCAAGGGAGCTTTCTTGCTTTAATTACTCTTCAGACCCATTAAGCGGTGCTGCCACTGCAGCCCCCAGGGCTTCAGGCAAGGAACACCTGAAGGCAGAGCCATCCTGTGCCTCAGGAGGTTCCTGGGCAGGACCCCTGATTTAAGGGCAGGAGGATGGTTGTCCCAAGTGAGCTGATGTGCAGAGCTTAGGCCAGCCACATTTTTTGAACCCCATGGAGCTAGTGAAGACCCACAAGCTTTCCACCAGATAGGAAAAGCCAAGGCAAGGACCCAGAGGGTCCCACTTCATCTGTTTGCACATTTTAATTCATTGTAAGAGCTTTTAGATACTTCAGCTTTTGGAGACACAACGCTGATCAGGCAGACCTTCAGATAGACCTGTTAACTGGGTCTCCAGAACCATCAGCAAAGTGCACAGGAGTGTATCACCAGTGCTTTCTCCCAGAGGCAGCAGAGCAGCTTTACAGCCCACCTGAGTTCAGCTCTGAGCTCACCACGTGTGAGAAGATATTGCCATAACCAGAAAACTGAGTAGCGGAGCTGTAGCCCTTCAGTCTCACAGGGACTGCAACCAGCAAAGGCAGCCAAACTCCAAATGAGCGGCTGCTGACCCCACGGTGCACAGCCTCCTCTGGCTGGGGCTGTGGCGCATGGCTCTGTGATCCTGTGTCATCACCAGCATCAACTGGCTGCTGTTGGCTCTCCTTCTCTTCTGCTTGCTTCCTCCCTCTTCTGAAGCTGCCCAAACTCTTCCTCCATCCTTCAGGCACACTCGAGTTTCACCAGCCTGTTACAGACTGCTCCATTCCTGCACCTTCTCCTGCATTTTTCCACAGTCCAAGCTACCCTCACGGAGATAAGGGCTGGCTGGTCTGCCTTCCTGTACATCACAGGGCAGAGAGGTTTGCTCTTTAATCCCTCTGTTGAGCCTGATGGCTTGTTATATCAAAAGCATCTTCCAGAAGTGATTGTGGTTGTGAGGGCTTGGAGAGATGGAGAAGCTGCCGCTTCCTGGGGAGTCCATTCCAGCAGTTAAACATCAGCACTGTTAACAATACTACTCTTTATTTTCAGCTTGAATTTGTCTGGCTTCAGCTTCCAAATGGTGGTTCTTGTTTTCTCTTTTCCATTAGATTAAAGAGATCCTCGGCATCCAAAGCTTTCTCCCTGCGGAGGTCCTTACATCCTGTTCATGCCACGGCTGGTTGTTCCTTCAGCAAACCTGGACTAATGCCGCTGTTAACATTATCCGTGAGTTTTACAGGCTTCTTGGACTGTGGGAGCTTGATGCTTTCTCACCAAACCACGTGCAAAGTCCTGTGAACAGCAGAGTGGGACAGAGCCTCTATCCAAAGGGAACACTTGCTGAAATCAAAATGATCAGCTCTGGGAGCAGGCACTGATGCTGTCCTCACAGCTCACTCGCACCCATCCTCAGAGATGTGAGCTGTTTGCAGCTCTGTGTGTGCACCCTCCTTGTGTGGAGGTCCTGATGAGCTGAGAGCCTGGTGAGCAGTCCCTACAGAGTTTGCTGCCATACTGAGGTAATTTACAGGTGTGCAATGAGCATCATGGGGACACTTCAGAGAAAGTCTATGAATGGAGTCCAGCTCCAAGCAGGCTGCCAGGAGCTGGTGGCATCAGCAGGGGAGGATGGGGTCAGCACAGATGGAGATGCTGCAGCAAAGTGACCCCTTACCCCTTCCCTCTGCTCTGCCTACACTTTCCTGCCCCTCCTGTGCAGGACGGACCCTTGCTTTGGTCCAGGTACCTGCACCTATGAAAGGATCAGCTGACACTACCCAGCTCCTCTCTTGCGTATCCTCGATCCCTGTGGGTGTCCATCACCAGTCCCCTGAAGATGCTGATGTCTCTGTCTGAGTATCCATTGCTTTCAACATGCTGATCCTCTTCCTTCCTGCTCTAACGGCTGTGAACTCCTCACCTCACACCACTCTTTCCTGCATCGCCTTCCGCATTCACATCTTCCTGGCAGCTTTCTCTGCTGCAAGCAGTCTAGGCTGAAGTGTGACATGAGAGGCTCCAGTGCTGCAGTCCTGCACCTCAGTGCCATTCAACTAAGAAGGGAGAGGAAGCACGCACAGTGAGGGTGGGCAGCAACTCCATTAACCAGGGTAGGAGCAGCTCTGTAGAACAGAATAGAACAGTTGCTGCTGGGGCTGTGTTGTGCACTTGTAGGAGCTTACAGCAGGCTGGCTCTTGTCTAGCCCTTTGGACTGAATATCTACACGTGGTTAGGGAAAGGAAACCAGGTCACGTTTTATAACAGCTCTGTGAAAAGTCCCGAAGTGCAGCATGTGGGGACAGCCAGGAGAGTTGCTCCCATCCCAAACAACCTGCTTATGTGTATGCTCCCATGGGCTCAGAAAGCAGCGTTCTCATCCACTGATGCCAGCAGCACTGCAAGATCTGTGTTTGGGGTGAGCATCAGCCGTTCATCCTGCAGCCAGAGGTCTTCCCCAGTGGTGCCAGCAGCACAACCCTCCAAGCCTCTTATGAGCATCACGTCTTCCCAGCCTTCAAGCTGCTACACCCTTTGCTCAACCTCTCTCCCTTGTCTCTGTCTCTTCTCATTTTCTCCATCTTGGAGAAAGACCAAACACTGATATTAAAGGCAAAATCCATGCTGCGGAAGCAGCAGCCCCAGGAATTGCTGCCAGGCACTGTTGGCACCAAGCGGACAGCCTGCCCAGACACCGTGGAAGTGACTAGTGGGAAGTGGCCCCTGCCTACTGCTGCCCTGTGCAAGCTGGTCCCCAGTGCCCCCACCTTCCCAGAGAGCTGAGCAGATGGAGGAACAGCCAAACCTCTCTTCTGTCATCACCTCTCCCTAACAGGGACCAGGCAATGGAGGCCACAGGAAGGGAACAGAGCCACTAGATCAGAAGGCTTGGAAATCAAATGCAACTTCTTTGCTGTTTTCTGTTCCGCTGCTGCTTTTCACTGTAACGTGACTTCCCTCCCTCCTGCTGACAAGCACCAGACCACCCTGGGAAGGGTCTTGCTGTCCCCCCTGCTTCACAGCCCCAGCACGACTCTGTCACTGAGGTGGGAAGGTCACCAGCATGATGCCCATGGTGCCTCTGGGAGATGTGGACAGTTGCTGTATTGATCCTATCAAGTACACGATGCTGCTACTGGTCCTAGGTGGAGTGTGTGTCTGCCCCAGTGTCTGGCGCAGGATGAACAGCCTGGGTCTGGGTCTGCACATGTCCCGCAGCTCTGGCGGATGGGTGCCCCAGCTGCTGGCCACAGCATGGCTTTGATGCATTCAAGAGTCCAAGCATATGTACTTCAGAGACTCTTTTATGGTGCAGTAAGAAGGAAAGGGCCCTGAATCTGCTGTGACAGCAAGCAGAGTTTAGGTGCTTTAAATCTGTCTCCTTGTTCACAGATAAAACAAGACTCAGAGCAGACTTATGGCTCCTAGGAGGCTGAATGCAGTGAGGGTGCAGGGAGCAGAGGATGACAGGGTCTTGAAGATGTGGTGCGGTCTTGGTTGGAAGGACAAGGCAGTGGAGGGAATGCCCTGCTGAGAACTGCTTCAGGAACTTGTACAAAAGCTGAGGGAGAGATTTCTGCAGGGCCACACTTCCACTCTGCCCTTCAGCATGCCATGCTCTGGCTGCATTTCTCGTGGGAGAGCCTTTCCTCTGTGCACAACTGCCCTGCCTGGATTTTATCCTTCCTCGCTGGGGCCTGAGTGAACGTCGTGTACACACACCTCCTGCCCGCTCTTGCCTCTCCCGCCCTTCTCTGTCTGCAGGCATCACTCCCACCAGAGCCAGTGCTCCAACGTGTGGGGCAGATGGGGGTGCCAGACGCCCACGTGGCAGATTTACAGTCATAAGGAACAGTTTCCATGTGTGTGCAGGCTCCATTGGACCTGCTCCCTTTCCCCACCCCTTGTCGCTCCCAGGCTTGGGACCATGCCTCATCCTCTGCCTGTGTGGCGCATGGCATGCTGCAGCCCAAGTCTCCCATCAACCACCCCAAAGCCAAGGGTCCCAGCTGGGGGGGACAGCAGCCGCAGTCCTACCCCTGGAGCTCGTCCGGCTGCTTGTGCGCACCACAGTGACTCAGTGCTGGGCGTGCAGATGGGCCGGAGCAGCAGCGGGGCTCAATTCCCGCAGCCCCGCAGCCAGCTGGCCGGGCTCGGCGGCTGGAGCGGGAGCGCTTGCAGGGAAGGGCTCTCTCTGCGCTCTCCTCTATGCATGGCGGGTCTCCTCCTTGCCCTGGACACTGCCCTGCGCAGCAGCCCTGCAGCCACCCGGCGAGCGGACGGCAGGGTAGGGGTGGGCGCTGGTGGGTGAGGAACTGGACCCGCAGCTCTGGCCTGGGGAGGGCCCCCTCCTGCACAGCTCAGGGGAGGGAGAGGCACCGGCCGGGAGGCGGCTGGGACCTCCCCAGCTGCAGTTAGCAGCGCCTCTCGCCAAGCCAGCTCAGCTAATGAGCGCACTGGGGAGAGCGTACGTGCTGCAGGAGGGAGCGCGGCCCGGGGACACGCTCCTGCCCCTGGCACCCAGCGCGGCATCTCACCAGAGGGCCCTTTGCCTCTGTGCACCCTGAGACCAGGGACGCCAACTGGTGCCCTGCTGGGAATCGGTCAGCTAGTTGTTGTTGGCACCGAATTGTCAGGGGCATCCCAAGGATGCGGCTTGCACCATGGCTCTGCCCTAGGGACCCAGAGATGCTGGGGACAGCCACAGCCTGGCACCAAGCTTGTACACACCAGAGCTTTTATGAAAGCCTAGTTAGGAAGGGGACAGATCACTAAGGACACACCCAATCTGAGCCCAGAGTCGTCCCCCATCCAGGACAGGCACTAACCTTCCCATTGAGTTCCTCAGTGCCTTTGGGCTAAGCAAAGAGTGAAAAATCACCTGCAGCATCCAAGCGTCCAGCCACAGCACTGTCAGGCACAGACCTTTGCACTGCTGCAATGCTTTCTCAAGGACGCCATCAATTCACAGGCAATATCCTATTGTCTTCTACTACCACAGCTGAGCAAGCAGCCCCTGCCATTGCTTCACCCTGTGATCCCTTCGGGCCTTTCTGATGCTGCGTATGAAACTTATATGCAGAAAAGAAGTTTTAGCATCTATTTGACCCAGGAGAACCAAGTATCTCATCATTCACAGTCCTTAGGAGAGAATCCAAGAGAAGCCACAGCAATCGGGATTTCAGCTTTGGCTTTTCCATGGGATTTACATTGCCCAAGTTTTTCCACACATAGGTATAACGTTACAGCACTGCACATTAAGACAGCAGAAATAACTACCAAGGATGGATGAAAAAGAGGCAAGTGCCATGTGGAAGCGTGTTCAGAAAGGTCCTTAACACGCAGTAACAATCTGAAGAGAAAGCTCACACCCACCTGTGCGTATGTACAGTGTATATAGTCCATCTCTCTTTCCTTAATCTCTCTCTGAAACAGTCCAGAGAGATGCAATATACTTATTGTATTACATCCCTCTGGACTGTTTCAGAGAGAGATTAAGGAAAGAGAGATGGACTATGTACAGTGTGTGCCTGAAATGAGCCTAGACCTACTAAATGCCAGAGCAGCATTTTAGAGGCACTGGCCTGTGAAGAGCAAATGTCAGTGCTGCTCCTGCCCAACCTCTCCTCTGCTCTTCTCTCCCACACACATGAATAGATGGGCTTAGATGCAGGCAGGCAGTCTGACGTACCTGCAAAAGGCTTTATTTGAAGGGCTTCTCAAGTGCAATCCCAGACTATTATACAGCTGGCTGCCCCAATCACTCATGAAGAAAAAGCACTCCAGTCATACATTAAAAAGTTATCTCAAAAATAACGAAGTATTAAAACACTTGAGCTCAGTTGCATTAAGGTCAGCTGGAGCATTTCTGTTCCCCAGCCTGATCACTTCTGTGTCAGGGCCAGGGACCTCATGTTGTCCAGTTTCTCCTGCTCTGCTCCCCAATAATCCAGTACAAGGAACCCATTTCCTCAGGTCTGCATCTGGAAAGAGGCTCAGAGAGGTGGTCTCACCTTCCCCTGCTGCAGCACCCATCCCTCACATGTGACTTTGGTGGCACCACCATCAAAGAGGAGAGCCCAGGATAGATCAGCTTAAACCTCCACCTTCACAGTTTCACTGCATCCCTGCCTGAAAGCAGCTGTCCAGAGGTGCTTTCATTTCCCATCAAAATGGCCGGAGTTTACAAGTTTATATTCAAGCCAAGGCTAACACTCAGAAAACACAGAGCAAGTCCCACCAGGCTGTCTACCCTTGCTGTGCAGTGCCCATTCGCAGGGAGCAGCTGTGGCTTCTGTTCACCCGATATGCTGCTACCCCTCACTAGCTCACAGCAAGGGCTGTAGCAGTGACTATAACCCTGCTATACATGGAGCAGTGCAGCGATTTTCTTGCTCCTTCCCCTGATGATAACAAATACCCCCAGCACGCAGTCCCAAAGGACAGGTAGAAAGAAATGTGATTTTGAAGCTGAGACTCCCACATTAGTTCCCCAACATAGCACCTATACCACTTTTCACAAGCTTCCTTATACCATCTGCTGTAATTTTGCTCTAATAAAGACAGTACTACCATGAACAAGATCAGCAGCATCCAAAGAACCCGCTTCAGGATCAGCTGAAGGACAGAGAGGAGGGCTCACATGGCAGCAGCTTAGCGCTCATATGATGATGGACTACAAATCACTTGGTTTTATATGGGAAACTCTTTAGCACAAAGATGGAGGGTTGTATTTTCACCACCGCACCATCCCTGGAGCAGGCAGGAAACTCCCTGGACCATGCAACTACCTGGCACCTAAGGGTGCTGCTGTAAAAGGCTCACCTCAGGTCAGCACCAGAGCACATTGTCCTGTTATCTGACAAGCAGGGATCAGCAGTGGCAGGGGAGGAGGTGCAAAGGCTCCTACAGGGAGCGAAGCCCTGAATCCTGGCTTGCTGAGGAGCTGCCAGCCAGAGCTGTGATTGATGCTGTGTCAGTGCAGCCCTTCTCTCAGCAGGCAGCTGCCTCGCCGCCAGCCGGCATGTGGAAACCCCTTTGTCGTGGCAGCTAATGAGCAGATTGTATTTCACAGTGCAGCCCCTTGCAGGTACAGTCAGCGGCTTTCATCTCCCTGATAGCTCCCACGGGAACAGCCCGGCTGCTGCCCCATGGAGCAGGTCACGGTCCAGTCTCACTGAGCTTTTTGGTGTTCGCAGCTTTTAAACCCTCCGTCAGTTTGCATCTGCCTGTGGCTCGTTAGCAGCGCAGGAGTGGGGGGAAAGGGGTTAGGGAAGCACCCACCAGTGTTTGTGCAGGAACACAGTGGTGGGATGTCAACACCAAAGAACGTGGGACAGAGAGGAAACAGCCATGAGGAAGGCAGCATCTAACTTACTGGGAGGCTTAGCTTTAAATCAACAGCAAAATCCACTTTAAAGACCTTCACTGTGTTTAACAGCCCGGGCTTTATTCCTCTAACTCCTTCTCTGGCTTTAATCCCTCTCCTAAGTGCACTGCTCCAGGGCTGCTGCCTCACTGTGCTGGGAGAGCTGGGCATGGGCCACCCACTCCCCCATTGTGCTGTGAGAGATGGCCATTGGCCACAGATTGCCCCCAGCCAGCCAGGAGCGACACTGGAGTGTGTGTATGGGGAGAAACTGAGGCCCCAGGGGATGGGGGTGATGTGGCTTGGCCAAGGTAATCGGCTTTTCAGAAGAAATCTGCCAAGTGCTTACTGCATCCACAGATCATCTCAAAATTCAAAGTCCCTCAAGCTCCCACAGGCCCAGGGCTCCCAGAGCTGCAGGTACAGTTACTGGAGGGGTGCCTGTGGGATCAGCCCTGAATGCTCAAGGAGTAACACAGGCAGGGGACTGTGCTCTCCTGCTCATTTTCTTGATCTCCAGAGCCATGCTGGGGGGATAGCACAGATCTTGTATCACCAACACCTCCTGCATCCTCCTCTGATGCTCAGGGATGCTGTTGGAGAGATGCTGTTTGCATCAGCTGAGTAGGTAGAGCCAATTGAGATGTGGCTCCCTCAGCCTCTGATCCCTGCAGCCGCTCCAAGATCCCAGTGTAGCATCAAAGGCAAGTTCACAATATCAGGATTGGGCACCTCTCCAATGCAGATCCCCGGCCCACCGGCAGAGCCAGTCTGTCAGGCTCTCCACTTACAAGCCAGTGTATTTACTACCCCCGCCTCCTCAGGAAAAGGAAACCTACTACTTTTAACAGGGTTTTCATATGGTTTCTTTATCAGCACCATACGTGCTGGGAGTTCCTCCCTGCCCAGGCATTTTTGATGAAGGAGGGATGCTGCAGGGCACTAGTGAAGACTTCTGCTCCTTGTGAAGCTGCGAATGCCCTTCACCTTGGTTTCTAGAGATCTGAAGTCGGGTGCTGAGGCTCCAGCCTGCCTTCCGCAGCTCACCACTAGCAACCAGGCACCCGGCCCCGGGCCATGCGTGGTGATTCTGTCACATCCCCCTCCCTCCAACTCTGCAGTTTGAGCTGGCATCCCTTGGTGGCACCAGCCTCCCTCCTGTGCTATGGAGTATGGGTACTAGATGAAGTTTTAGCTGAAGAGGTATTGCTTCCCCATTTGCCTCCAACATGTGTTTGGCATGAACTAACATCTCCTATTAAAGCAGCAAGAAACAGATCTGGAAAAATTCATTTTCAAGCAGAGTTCAGACATGCCACAATGAGAGAATCCCCCCAAATGAACAGGAAGAAGCCAGCGCCAGCACGATGCCCCCAGGCAGACCTACCGGCAAGGGGTTGAAGTTGTGGTCCACAAGGTGGTTATGGCCGTGGTCAAGGAAGGAGTGCCGCACCACCACATCAATGCCCCTGCTGGCCAGCAAGCCCAGCGTGTTTAGCCACCTGAGGATGGAGGGAGCAGAGTTAGGATGCTGTGAGAGGACCCCCCAGCCCCAGTGGCACAGGTGAGATCCAGCACAGGGTATTGCTCCCATGCACTCAACCTGGTGCCTGCTCCCAGCACCTGAGCTAAAGCTTTCAGGTGGTTTTGTGATCTGGTTGTTAACCGGCTCCTACCATCCCTGCCTGGGAAGCCTACGTGCCTCTCCCCCCCCAGTGCAGGCACCCTGCTGCCTCAGCCCCTGTGTGCACCCCAGCATCACAGCCCTGTGCCCAAAGCCTGGGGTGCTCCCCAGCCTGCAGAACTCTGCACCCTGTGTCACAGCAGGGTGACTGGACCTTTGCACCAGCCTGTCTCCTCACACCTCCTGGGTGAAGTCTTCAACCCTCGCAGCCTGCCACAGTCGCAATACCCCAGGCATGTCCCCACACCTCCCCAGAAAGCCTGGATAATCTTTCTCCATCTGTTGTGATCACAGCCAGCTCTGAACATCTGAACCTGGGCTTTGCAGTAGGATGTCCGTGCCATGGGTCCCTACCGGTAAACAAGCCCCAGGAGCCAGGAATGATTGTAGCTTTGGAAGGAGAGAAAATGGTTCTCAGAGCAGAGCCCTGACAAGCGCTCCCCTGGGCAGGTGTCCCTCCTCAGTCCTGGGAGTGAATGCACCCATGAATGTGGGGCTGCAGCCTGAACCAAGGATTCAGAACAGGAGCAAACCCAGGTGATCCTGAGCTGCTGAGCAAGGCTAGCTGGTCGGGATTCCAGACCTGGGATCCAGCCCTGGCATGCTTACATCACACCTCCCTTCCATACCTATGCCCTGCGAGCACACAGTGGGTACCCTTGTGGGATCCCAAGTGGTCCCCTCCTTACTTTGTGTATGCCCGAGGCTGAGTCACCTGCAGGAAGGCAGACCTCAGGAGAGGTAATAGGGATACTACAGATAAAAAAACGGAGCCCAGGCTGCTGGGGAATACTGAGAGGGGTACAGATGTGGTGCTTGGGCACAGCTCCCAGCTGCAGAGGCTTTGCAGCACCAAAGCCTGCAATGCTCATGGGGATGGCAGCACCCCGGTGCCAGCAAGCTGGAAAAACTCACAGGAACCCGGCCGCATAGGAATCGGAGAGGTTGTTCATGCCTCCAGATGAGGTTGCTCCAACACCTTCCAGCCAGATCTTCTTCCCTGGTGTGTATGTGTTCACTACCTGTGCAGGAGATGAAAGCAACCAAAATGGCTTTCATGAAAACTGTGATTTAGAGCCAAGGCAGGCATGTGCTGTGCTATGCCCTGAGAAGTCTTACAGAGACCTTTGGTAACAGTGCTTCTGGGCAGTCAGGGCCTGCCTAAGCCCAGCATGGTCAGCCAGTGTCTTCACCATGGGTGAGTGGTGGGAGACTGTCCCTTTCTCTCCTGCCACTGCCGCATGTTCACTACCCATCTTCTGGAGCTGCACCAAACATGCCATCCCAGTTGTACTCTTATGCTCCCAAACCAGACCCTGCTCTTTCCTGTGGTCTCCACACAATCTCCATCCTGCAGGCTGTCCTGCCACATCACCTCAGCTCTCCATGTCCCCATGCAAGGTGGCTGCCAGGCACAGGTAGCACGCGAGCCCCAACAGCTCTGTGGTGTTTGGGTACTGGGACATATACTGGAGGCACACGGAGGAATGGTGAGCACTTGAGAGGAAAGCAGTGGATGTTGCTGG
Source organism: Psilopsiagon aurifrons (assembly GCA_025447955.1). NCBI lineage: Eukaryota > Metazoa > Chordata > Aves > Psittaciformes > Psittacidae > Psilopsiagon > Psilopsiagon aurifrons. Next base: position 22,537 of record JAOEHY010032322.1, read on the forward strand.
GTGAAGGTAGATCCAGCCCCATGGCTGAGCAGGGGCTGCTTTGCCACCTGAGGGGTCCCTGGCACAGGCAGGACATTAGGTCTGAGTGTGCTGTCCCACCCCTTACTAGGCTTCAGCCGGCAGCACAAACCCCGGTGAGAAGCCAAGTGGGACAGCAGGGCTTGGACGGCTGGAACTGCTCTCTCCCCGTGCAGACAACCTCCAGCACCATGCAATGCCCCATCCTCTCTCCAGCAATCTCACTTGTCCAGGCCGGGTGATGAGCTCCTGTGACCGAATGTCTGCAAACCCAGTGGCCCAAGGAGTGCTCTGTGCAGCCTGACAGATTCTGCCCCATTAGTGAGGAGCACTGGAATGTGCTGGATGGACTGGGATCCCTCAAAGATGTTAAATACGCCAGCCCTGGGCTGCCTCCCACTCACAGCCTGTGAGAGTCGATATCCCTGACTGAAGCCCCAGAGGTGTTGGCATCCTGCCTGTAATTATCTAAGCCCGCCACCTTCCCCAGTCGGAGAGGAAGCAATAAAACAGGGAAGTGGACAAGCCCAGCTGCTCTAATCAGCCCCGGCAGGATGCACGGACTCAAAGCCAAGCTGGAGGCTATTAGCACCCAGTGCTGCGCTTTTGCTCAGCCGCATTGGCTTTCCTGGGAGAGTCCTTCTCTGGTCCTGCCTCACACAGACCAAATGTTGCCCCATGGATGTGAGGATTCGCCCAACCTGTGCTGAGGGCAGCTCCTTGTTGCCTCTCGTCTGGGGATAGATGGGGTCCTGCTCCTTCCCCAGCAAGTTCCCAACCTGCAGCAGAGGTGGGACTCACGCCACCACTTCTATGGCATGCTGTACCCACAGTGGGAGCAGGGTCAGACGGTGCCTCTTGATTTCACCCATGCTGATCCCACCAGACACCCCTCCACACTCCCCCGCAGGAGGAGGATCATCCGCATGCGGGGATGATTCCCAGCTTGTGCCGGAGGATGCAGCAAGCTGCTCGTCTCCCCCAGTTTTGCTGTGCCGACCCTTGCATCCCCTTTCCCAGGGCCTCTTTGAGTTGTTTACGCATCCCATGGTTTCTCCCTGTGGGAATTACAACAGTAAGACATTGTGGTGACTGATATGGTATGAAAACCTAGACAAGACAGACAGATGGACATCTCTTCTGGTCCCTAACGCTTTCCCTGATTACTGAGTGTTCCTTATTTCTTCAGGGACTGACAACTGAGCAGGCTGGTCACAGCCCCTGCCCCCCTATCAGTCAAAGTGGGGGGACCCTGCAAAGCTCCCATCACCTACCCAGTTATTAGAGGTGCAAGTTCATTCCCCCTGGCCAGTGGGGTGAGGAGCACTTGCTGCAGGCTGTGCTAGCCAGGCAGGGCCATGAGCTTTGACACTGCACGCCAGCACAGCTGGGTTTTATAACACAGTCAAAACATGATCACCAGGGGAAACAAAAATACAGTTGTTTATAATGACCATGATTCTCCACTGGTGAAAATCACCCTGGAAATGCAACTGTCACAACTTTGCAAGCAGCATTTTCGGGCACTGTGAGCAAGTGGGGCAAGATACTGCAATAGGAGCACCCTCCCAAGGAGGCACATGCTCGGGATGGTTTGGTAATGCCTTGCTGCTCCCTCTTCTCCTTGTCTTTGGAGTAAGTTTCAGAGAATATCCGTGTTACACGCTGCTCCCTTCAGGAGCAGACGGATGGGAGACTCAAGCCAGTCAGCTGCTTGAGAAAGGCTTTGCATGGCAGTGCCTGCCCCTGCCCCAGGCATCCAGCCTGCATCCCATCGCACCAGTTGCAGCCTGTGACTGCTTCCTTCCCTCCCTGCCATGCATTCCACGCCAGGCCAGGCATTGTGCTGCCTGGTCTTTCTTTCCATCCCCTGCCTTAAGACTCACTGCATTCAGGGTGGAGCACAGCCTCCCCCTGCCTTTTGCCAGGGCCCCTGGGAGCACATTGGTGCTGAGGCTGGAGCCCCGGCCCCGAGCTGTGCCAAGGCTGGGCACACGGTGCCCCTTTGCCCCTTGCAGACCCTTTGCACTCACGCACTTTCTGTATTTTCCTGATCTGGTCAGACAGTGTGTCCAACAGGCGCGTTTTCAGGAAGTCCGTCACTTTGGCCACTCGGCCATCAATGTAGTAACTGGAAGGAAAACAAGAAGACAAGGATCAGAGAGCTGGGAATAGCTCTGCCTCAACACATGTCCTCCCCTCCTGCAGCTACCCCATGCCAACAGGCTTCCTCTGCTCTGGGGCAGTCCCTGCTTGCAAACTGCCCTGTCCCTCTGGCTGTGCCTGTGTCTGGCAAATTCATTCAGCCTCCAAACAGAGTGTGAGGTGGGTGCTTCCTGAACACTGAGCATCCTGCGCTGCAGAAACCATGGGAGGTTTAGCACTTTCTTAACTACTGCTGATGAAACGCTGGGATCAGAATGCCAAAGGCTGGGAGCACCCAACCCAGAAAGGCCTTGCAGCACCCTCTGCACAGATCTCATGAAGACCCATGGAAAGAGACCCTTCAGCACAATGCCTGTGATAGTAACGCCTGGGGTCCACAACCAGGGAGATGCTGGGAGATCTTCCACTCACCTGGCTCATCCCGTCTGAGCCCATCCCCTGTCATAGGGACACGGTGTTTTCAAAGTGCAGATAAGCCAGTCATCCCTGGGCCCAGGATGATTGCTACTGAACACCAGAGGGGAGAAGAGTAATGAGCAGCAAATTCCCTCTGAGACACACTGGAAACTGCAACACCCAGGAGGGGATGAAGAGTCTGTCTGTGCTTCCAGCCATGGGAATAACTGCATTGTCATGGGAAACCCTCTATTCAATGGCTGGTCTGCAGAGGGGACTGTACAGAGCCTCTGCTGGTCCAGGGCTGCCAGAACCAGAACTGTTCTTAAACATCCTCCTGCAGTTATAACACTTCAGCCCTGATGGTGTTTCTGAACAAGAATTAACAACCATGGAGTGCAAAGGCTGAGGACCCACAGCATCAGAGGAAGCCCTGCTCCCAGCATCTCTGCACGCCTGCATCTTCCTTGCTTGCTCTTCCAGCAAAATCCACAACTGATGTCCCACTTAAGAAACGCCGTGGCTGTTACCTGCATGGCAAGTCCTGCTCTCACAGAAATCCCTTCTTCTCTGGGAATGTCAAGGAGTGTTTCCTATACAGAGACTGATACCTGTTATCCATGTGCTGGCTTATATAAAACACAGCCATAGCGCTGCCAATCATGGTGTGAATCATCTGTCTCTAAGTGTGGGGAGAAGGCTCTGAAATGCCTCAATACTGTCTTCTGGCTCAGGACATAAGGTGAAGCAGTCTGCCCTGGAGTGCAAACACCCTGTGGCTGGAGGTAATCCCAGCTAGCTCCTCCTGAGGAAGAGTCTGGGGCTCAACCATTGCCTCCCATCCCTCACTGGAGCCACATTCACTTAACTTCTCTCTCTCCACAGACTTCAGTGCAGCCATGGGCGCTGTGATGGATAATGGGATGATGACCTGGGGTATGAAGTAAGGTGGATTCACCTTTCCAGGACTGATTTCTCCATAACTTCCATCTCATCCATACCAAACAGCTGCTGTAGCAGCCACAGTGGCTGATTCACTTGGGTGCTGGAACGCAGGAGCATCCCCAAAAGATGCCATGGGCTAACTCAGCCTCAGCCAGAGCACTCACCACATGTGCAGCATGCATGAGTGCTCAGTGAGCGTTTTTGTGTCTCAGTCCTCTAGGTAACAAGAGTAAATGCGCTTGAAACTGTACAGGGCTGTGGTGAAGGGGGAACAGTGCCAACACAAACTGTCCCAGAACAGAAATGCATTACAGGCTCAACTTGCAAATGCATTAAATGAGAAGAATCTCCTCTGGCAGCCCTCCCTCCAGCCTGCATCCCCAGCAAACCTGGGGATCATGCCAGTCACATCCCAGTCTCATTCCAGTGGTGTGCAACACAGCGAAGGAGGCAAGAGGCATTTCTGTATGTCTGTGATGACTGGAAGGTGCTAAGGGCAGAGATTATCTCCAGGGGGGGCACTTAGGAAGTGCTCAGAGTTGTTCCAATCACTTACACACTATCGAACCACTGGATGCCGGGAGGAGAGCAGATCTGCAAGGAGCAGGCAGCGGTGGGGTTTACAGAGATTACTTTTTAAGGCAAAATTACAAAGGAGTGGACTCTGGGGATGGCAGATGTTTGGATTTTAGCACAGCACTTAAGAGCTGAACAGAAACGATTTTTTCAGACTGCTGTGGATGAAAAACCCCATCACCTGGGCCAAAAACTGGCTGAAAGGCCATAAACCAAGGTTGCACTGACTGGGAAAAGATGGAGTTAGAGAGATCTCACAATAAACCCCTTAGAGAGCAAAGGCAGGCTTGTACGTCCTCATCCCCTCATCCAAGCACAAGGTGTGCTCTGACCTACAGCTCCTCTGCCAAGGGAGAGGAACATCTCTCCAGAGCAGCTCCAGAGGAGCTTCTGCCTCCCAGGAATGGCATCGAGGAGGCAATGGAAGGTGCTGCTGTGCTGAGCACAGCTGAGACCCTGCAGGGAAGAGAAGCGCCTCGGGACAGTGCCACTGTCATGGGTTTTTGACACCTTCAGTAACAAGCCAGAGAAATGGGGGCTGGTGGAGGGATGAAAGGCAAAAGCAAACCGGGTGCAGTATCAGGAGATCTTGTTGGTGGCATGTCTCCTGTGGTATTGAGGAGGGGAGCGCCTCGGCTTGGGGTATTTAAGCAGAGCTTGAAGACAATTACAAGCTCCTGTAAGATGAGAAAGGATCTCTTGCAGAACCGCCTAGGAGATCCTCAGACACCAACAATCACTTTCAATCACCCCAAACTGGAAAAGAGTGACTATTGTACCAGTTGCACAAGGCATGCGAGGCAGAGAGGCACTGAGGGCTTCGCTGGTACCAGGCTACTCAGGAGCGGGTGAGCCGTTTCCAGCTGTAGGCTTTGTCACTGAGAGGAGGAATCTTGTTCTTGAGAACTTTAACTGTCAGTGAAGACAGTATAGAAATCTGCAAAATGTAAACAACTGACAGGCCTTTAAAGCAGGAGAAGCACTCATTAGGCGTGGATTATTCCCAGGAGCAATGGATGCAGCTTTGCTGATATTTGCAGTGACTCAGTGCACTTGACTTGAAAAAATCCCTGAACTCTCCAACCTCCAGAAAAGCCAGCAGCAGCTGCAGAGAGCTCCTGCGCTGACAGCCACCTCCCCAGGCAGCAGCACAGTGCACAGGCAGCCGGGCTGAGCCAGCCTCAGGGGCTGGAGCATCCACATCCTCCTCTCCTGGTGCTTCAGATAAATGCCAAAGGAGGGGACAGACCTCCCCAGGGTCTCTGGCAGCCATGACTCAGCAGAGGACATGCAGCTCGTGGGAAAGCTTTTTGTCTCCAGCACAGGCTGGCAGATCTTCCAGTGAGCTCTGCATGTGTATGATGCAGCACCAGAGCTGGTCCCAAAGCCTAGGAGATATCAGCATGACCCCTGTGAGCACAGACCATGCTGTTTCTCATAATACAGGAGAGAATAGACATAGGCAGTTACATGTAGATCTGACTCACTGTGACGACCAGTTTGATCCCATTATCTCTGTAGACAGACGATCTGCAGGAACATGAAAAGAGCCGGCCAGGGAAAAGAGGGAGCTAGCAACAAAATACTAGATGGGGCATATGTCTCAGAGGAAAGGCCATGTACAGCCAATATGTGTGCCCTATTACACCATACAAAGCTGAGACCTGCTCTCCCCCTTCTGTTTAATTTACCCCATTTCTAAAAAGCCCATTTATATATGCCCTAGAAACCCAGAATGGGATCAGTGCACTTTGCAAAGGGAGGTGTTACTATCACTCGAGAGGCAGCCAAACCAGAGCACGGTGCAGGGAAAGACTCAGCCAAGGGCTGGAAAGGGATTTGTGCCAGTGCTAGGAATTCCTGGCCCCTGTTCCTGGCTGGAAGGGTAGCACAAGGCTCGAGGCACAAAGACAAGAGCTGAGAGCAGTACTGAGGCAGGGCTGAGCGCAGCTGCCAGTCATAAATACCCTTGTTCTTTGGCAGGCAGCAAGGCCAGGGTCCACATAGCTCCCAGAGAAGGACAGCGCCAAGCACCAAGGCGCTTAGACAAACCTGGGCCAGCTACACATCTCTATCCTGTCACCTCCAGGACTTATTCTGCCTTTAAAATGGTTTTCTGGAAAGATTCACAATTTGCTGCATGGGACCATGAGCATCATCCCATGTTTAATGAAGGCACTGGCTCCTGGGCAGCTGGTTTCATTTATCTCCACTTTCATTTTAAAGAGAAACCTTTGCCCTTATTATCCGACCTCTTCTTCTGTTGCAGTTAATTACATTAAAGCCAACTTCCCAAAGCTCAGGAATTTCCGGATCTACTTTGTTGCCTGCTGCTATGGGGAGAGTCTGCTAGGAATTAGGGCACCCGCCTACCACGGATGCTGAGTGGGACATATCCCCCCTGACAGCATGACACCCACTGCTAATGCAGCTGTGAAACCCACACACCTCTGCTGACAGAGGTGGCCCCTATCCCAGAGCATCCTCCTGAGGAGAGGACAGTGCCCAGATCTGCAGCAGAGGACACAGGGCAGCCCCACTGCTATCCTGGAAAGGATGTGACCTGCCTCCCAGGTCACATCCTGTGGGCATGGGGGAGAGGTGCTGCCCACCACCAGTCAACCAAAAATCACACTGATAATGAAGAATGACTGGAGGATGCTCTCTGGCCCTTAAGGCACAATTCACACTCATGACTTTCTCTGCCCCTGGACAAGGTGCCTTTGTCTGTCCCTCTGGTGTAAGCCATCTCTGGCCCACGCCATCTCCCCACCCATGTCCTGGCATCACTGGGACCATGCTGGTGGTCAGGGCCATCATGCTACCAGGGACTGTGTCCTCCATCAGACAGTGCAGAAGATAGCAAGCCACTGGGCAAAGTAATGCCCTGGGCAGGTTTATTTAGAGGTGGAGATGGGCCAGTGATTCCTTCATGCAGCCCCTTCCTCCAAGCACAACCTGAAGATGCTATGCTCTGAGGACTTACAGCAGCCTCATGCAAGCCCAAATATATATCCTTGGCATATACATCAGTGTGTGCATGCATGCTGGGCAACTGCTCCCACAGCAACTTTGGGAAATCTGCCACCTGCTATTGCCTCATGAGAATCTCCACTTGCACACTCAATATGTCTGAGCAAGGAGAGATGTCACCCAAACCAGCCATGGCAAAAGCATCTTAGGCAGTGTCTCACACAGATATGCACGTGCTTGGCTTCTGATTTGCCACATACAGCAAATGCCTTTCCATCATGGAAGACAATGTGACATTCTCCAAGGAGCACAGGGATAGATTTCCACTGGCTTTGAAGATGCAGAAGTTTACTTTCCGCGTAAGTAATAAGGATTTGTGCTTCAGAGGCAGCATTGCATAAGGATTTGCCCATTAACTATGTTGGAGTTGTGCACAAGATGGATGGATGTAGAACCAGCTGGACACACAGAGAGCATACCCAGGGGTGGAACTGGGCATGGCTGCCAGATTAAGCAGGCAATGAATCTTCACCATGTGTGAGGACAGCAGCGCCACGCAGAGAGATGGCTGTGGCGAGGTTTCTGAGCAGTGGAAGCCTGCATGCAAAGGCTGAGTGGGTCTGCAATAGACTGAGCATTTGCTCATAACCAGACCTAACAAACTAAATCATCCAGGAAACACCAAAACTCCCGGAGCCGCTGTCAGTCCCACCTGCTACACCCTCTTTTAGTGGAAATTCCCTGAGCTTTTGAAGCCATTCGCATGTCCCTGTCCAGCAACACATTACATGCAAAGTGGGAGGCACACGCTCTGAGTTACGTATGTCAGTGGAGCCGTACTCAGAAAGCTGGCTGCTTATTCCCACCCAGTGTCACTTTTCTGTCAGATGTATTTGAGATATGCTCCGTTTCCACACAGAGACCAGGGATCCCTGCAATGTATTCCCTTCTCAATTCCCTTTCTGGATCGAGCACAGCCTTTTCAAAGGAATAACAGATTTGACAAATTTATAACCAATCTCTCAAGGGAGTGTTAGGGTTTGGAACAGAAATATTCATACTTGAAGTTAGACAGCAGTTTAGTTTCCTGCTAATAATTTTCTTCTTGGATACAAAGGAACTTGTTTTGTTTTGTTTTGCTGTTTGGAGCAGAGGGATGAGACACTGTTTTGACATTTATTCATAAACAGTACAGAAGCCCAGCTCGGAGCTGTGGCCATTGCCAGTCCTCACAAATGTGTACGGGTGCAATCTCCAGGGCTGCAAACCGGGGCTGGGGGAGAAGCAGTTCCTATGCTACAGTGGAAATGGATCAGCAAGCAGCATCTCAGCTCTGCCAGCCCTCACCAGCAGCTGCATCTCCCACTCACAGGCTGCTGCTTCAGTACGGGCACTCAGCACCAGAGCCACTGAGCACTTTGCACTGATCCTGTGAGAAAAAGTTCCAAAGCAGCCATGAGGGCAGAATCCCTGCACACCAGATGAAACTCCACATCTGAAGCCTGGAGGTTTGTTCCTTCAACTTATCCAAGGGCTTGGCCCAATGATCAAGCCCTGTTGCAGAAAGCAGATTCCAGGACTAAGTAAATGTGATCAGCACATCATGTAATCATGAACAGCAAACTCCCAGCTGAGACATAGATCATCATTGCACAGCATGAGCCTGTAAGTAACACAAATCCCACTCCAAATGCTATGCTACCCCACTGCCCGCAGTGCAGTGAGCTGCTGCTGCCTGGTGGGGAAGCCCCAGGAGCCAAACCCCAAGCATGCACTGTGAGGCAAGCTGAGCTTCCTGAGGAGTGGGACTTGCTGGACGTTGGTCATGCCTGCAGCAATAACCCACTCTGGGATACCAAGAGTTGCTTCTGCAGGAGGATCCAAGGTTAACACACCAACACAGACTGTGGGTGCACTTGCAAGAAAACTTTGTGCCCTAAACCCCACCAGGCCCTTTTTAAGAGCAGGTCTCCAACTGAGCTGTACCAGAGCTGGTCTTCACATGCTGTTATACTTAGCAACCTGAGCTCCCCACTGAGTCATTGTGAAGGACCAGCTCTGGGAGCAAGCCGTGTGGGCAGCACACACAACCCACCTTGGACCTGAGAACCCGGCTCCCATGCTCAAAGCCAGTGTGCTGCATGGGAAGTTCAACACATGTTAGAGCAGATCCACTTTTTCTGGGAACAGTTCAGGGACTCACCATGTGAATGGTTGTCTCTGAAACATGTCCTGTGTGGCAGGAGAGAACTCTGCCTGCCCCATAAACTCTTTCTCTATCAATTTTGGTGGTTGATGCTGTGCTCGCACGCTGCCTCACCTTTGCACTGGCTCCCAGTGCAGAGAGCCACAGCCTGCTGGGGATCCTGCCTCTGGCCACAGTGTGAAAATGAGGAAGAAGATGGTTATGGATTTTTTCCCCAAATAAGAAAAACTTTTCCTCCGCTTTTGGTGCTTGTCACACTCAATGCTACAGCTCAGAGCTTGCTTTGCTCTTCCAAACTGCAGCACAGGTAGGAATCAGGGGCAAAATCAGGTATCAGCACCTCTCTGGCAGCCTCAGCTGGGCCTGGCTCTTGGATGTTCACCATCCTGTCGATGATGACATCTGCTCCTGGGGCTCCATCTGCAGTATAAGGCAGCTATGTGTCTACAGGCATCCCAGACCTTTACAAAACAGGGTGGAGACTGAGGCATTATGCATTTACCATTGGGCTAAGCTGCCTCTCTCTCCTCTAGGCCATACCAGTTAAACTTCACACCATCGGTCATGGAAAGACATAGGGTGGAGGTTGAGGTGAAAGGAAAAGGACTTTTAGATAGATCCATACGTCTGTCAGACATGGCTTTTGCTTCCCATCCCAGCCACCACCGGAGCTCCTTTTCCCCCCAGCTGCACTGGGTGGTGCAGTGCAAGGCTTTGTTTCCAGCAACCAGAAAGGCCAAGTGCGCAGACAGTGGTATTTTTAGCCTCTGTCTCAGCTGCAGTGGTAAAGGTTAATGCATCCCCTCCTGTGTTTGTTCCAAGAGGCTCCAGAAAGAGGGGCAGAGCCTCTTCCGCCTATTTAAATGGAGCAGGAGGACAGAGGAATTGGTAGTCACACATCTGCCCCCTTTCACACCCAGAGAGCACATCAGCCCTGCTCCCAGCATCATCTGATCACTGCAATTAGTGTTGGAAAAAGTAGATGGAATGGTGAATACCTACTGTTGCCAGGTAACAGCATCCACCGTGCTGCCAGCCACTTTCATGAACCTATAGGAAACAAAGGAAGAAATCATATGAGCCCAATGTAGACACAGGGGATGTCCTAAAACAACCAATGTGCATCTTGCATCACAGGATTACAAAGGTGGTCACCTCACTCACAGACCCTTTCTAATGAAATCTTCTCAACCTTAGATGAAGGGAATAAATTGTACTTTAAACAAATGCTTGTAGCAAGGACAGCTGAGAATAACAGAGTAAACCCAACTGGCAGCAGAGCTCTGAGCATCATTTTGAGGCAAGTAGGGAAAGCTTTTGGAGCACAACAGCATTTCAGGATCAAGATCTGGGGGTGTGTACTTAGTTCTATGACTGCAACAATTCTCAATAGTGATTTATTTCAAGTGCCTATCTTAAAAGAAGACATTTCTTCACCCAACACGTATTTAGGCTGAGGAGCTCCTTGGCTGATTCAAGCAAGGACTGAAAAAATGGAAGAAAATGGAAATAAAATCCAGAAAAGCTATTGGATGCAAAGATGCCACCTCCAGCTCAGGAAGCCCCATGGCATTGGAGGATGAGAGAAAAGGCTGGACAAATACTGCTATGGGCTTCCCCCTTTTTAATGCTCTTGCTTTGGCATTGGCTGTCAGCAAACTGATAGGATTCCATCTGGGTGCACTTCTGGTTTGTCCCATTCCTGTGACTAACCACAGCACTTCCATGCACAAGGTTACAGTGATATAGATATGTATTAATCTCCAGATGACCCAACTATCTTCAAGATAATACACCTCTTCCAGACAGCTTCTATTTGAGTCAGACTTGAGGCTGCACAGAACTATCTGCTCACACTGTCAATGCCAAAACCAAAGCAATTCCTTACCTTTGGAACCATATGCAACCACCGCAGCAGCCTCTAGCACAGCCTTACTTCCATCCAAGATGGTCTAAACCGCATCTTGGAAAGTTGCAGCTCCCAAGAGGAAGCCCAAGCAGTTATTATATACTTACGCTTAAGGGCACAGATATAGAAACACATAAAGGCACACACCAACTGGACAGGCACACTCTTCTCTTCAGTACTGTAACATGTGCTGTGTAGTTGATTTTTTTTGCAAGCGATAACATGTGCACACACAAGAAACAGTGGCTTGAGCAAGTGAATGTGATGAGAAAGAAACTGGTGTTGTATTATTAGATACCACTTTTTGGTGAACAGGGTTCCCAGGAACACAGCAGAAGTCACCTAGCTGTCCTAACTGCACTGGGACATAGGTATGAGTGGTGCTGAGTCCTCTGACCCCAACTCCCCCATGACAGCCCCATGACTGAGAGTGGGGAGGGAAAGGGATGTCTGTGAGAAGAGATGAGACCTTTATCAGACTAGTTGTCATGGCAGGGATGAGCAGCAAGCTTTTCCAGCCACGAGCTTCTAATAATGTCTGAAACAAGAGCAGGAAGCATGGGGCTAAATATAGCTCAGAAACAATCATTCTGACTTTAAATTAATGACAATGGTCAATTATAAACTGGGACAAAAGGGCAGCTGGACCCTGTGAAGCATAAGAGGACACTGGCAAAGGCAGCAGTAATAAATCCCTGCAGACAGAGAGGGAAGAGATACAATTAGAAATGGAAAAACAATAACATGCTGTACAACCTTGTAGCTCTGATGCATCCCTGATTCTGCTGCCTGGTAGTGCTGTGAGCTTCAGTTCCCAGGCTTGCCTATCAGAAATGGGTTTATATCTCTCCTGAGGGTCAGGCCCAGGAGACCAATGCCAGGAAGATGGTTTGGGGATGGCTGCTCCAAAGCTGAGCAGGGTGAAGAGACCAGTCCCAGTGCAGCCAGAGGGAGAGCTCCCTACAGCTCACACTGGTCAGCAGGTGAAAAGGGGAGTTTGCAAATATTGCTATGGAGAGGCTGCTGTTCTATGACATTAAACGTGCAGAAATATGCCAAAAAGTTTAAAAAAACCCCAACTCACAGGTTTAAAATGCTTGGTACATGGATTTATGCCTAAAATGAAGTGTAAAAAGGATATGAGGAAGAAATTCTTTACTGCAAGGGTGGTGAGGCACTGGAATGGGTTGCCCAGGGAAGTTGTGAATGCTC
>JAOEHY010032323.1:0-23996 GCA_025447955.1 Psilopsiagon aurifrons
TTTACTGTGAGGGTGGTGAGGCACTGGAATGGGTTGCCCAGGGAAGTTGTGAATGCTCCATCACTGGCGGTGTTCAAAGCCAGGCTGGACATAGCCTTGGGTGATATTGTTTAGTGGGAGGTGTCCCTACCCATGGCAGGGGGTTGGAACTAGATGATCTTAATGTCCTTTCCAACCCTAACTATTCTATGATTCAGCATATATTCTAAAAAAAGACATAAAAATATATTCCACATGAGTCCTCTGCTACATAGAACAGTAATTTACAGACCTATTGTTTTTTATGGATCCAGCTATATTTTCCACTGTGCAAAAAGTGTTTTTTCTTGTGAAGTCATATAATTATAGAATGGTTTGGCTTAGAAGGGACCTTACAGATCATCTAGTTCCAACACCCCTGCCACGGGCAGGGACATTTTCCACTAGACTGGGTTTATCAAAAGCCCCATCCAATTTGGCCTTGAACACTGAAAAGGATGGGGCAGACATTTCTTGTCCAGGCAGCCTGTTCCAGCACCTCACCATAGTAAAGAATTTCTTCCTAATATTCAATCTAAGTCTAGCCTCTTTCAGTTTAAAACCATTTCCCCTTGCCCTATGACTACATGTCCCTGTAAATAGTCCCAGGTGGGATCTCACAAAAGAAAAGGGGGAGAATCACCACCCTTGATCTGCTGGTCACACTACTTTTGATGCAGCACAGGATATTGACTTCCTTTGTTGCAAGCGCATGTTGCTGGGTTGTCTTGAGCTTCTAATTAACCAACATCCAAAGACTTTCTCCTCAGGCTGCTCTCGATGCAGTGTCTGCACAGCCTGTATTTGTGCTTGGGAATCATCAACCCATGTGCAGGACCTTGCACTTGGTCTTACTGAACTCCATGAGGTTGGCATCAGCCCACCTCTCAAGTGAGTCAAGGTCCCTCTGGATGGCATCCCTTCCCTCCAGCATGTTAACTGCACCACACAGCTTAATGTCATTAGCAAACTTGCTGAGGGTGTACTCAATCCCACTGTACATGTCCAGGAAAAACGTTAAACAATGCTGGTCCCAATATCGACCCCTGAGGAACATCACTTGTCACTTGTCTCCGCTTCAACATTGATCCATTGACCAGAACAATGGCTTGTGTACAGCTACTCAGTAAATCCACCAAATGGCCCATCCATCAAATCCATGCCTCTCCAGTTTAGAGGCAAGGATGTCATGTAGGACAGTGACAAATGCCTTGCACAAATCCAGGTAGATGGTATTAGACTCTCTTCCTTTTATCCAAGTCAGTGATGTGAGGCACCATGAAGGACGCTGTAAAATTTAGTTTACAAGAGAGTTTTATGACAGCCAGCTCTGTAAATAAAATTTTCATTCAGTATTGTCACAAAACAGGAAACAATTAATTATTCACTTTAAATGAAACCAATTATTTTAAATTTATTAGACAACACTAAAATTAACTGTTCTGAGTGCACTGTCAATTGCCATTGTGTTGAAAAAAAGGCTGAGGTATCCCAGCTAATGATGAGAAGCTGAGATTTCATTCAGGAAAACTGCATATGAAAGTAAAAACAGTGGTTACTACAGCAGAAATAGATTTTTTTCTGAAACTGTAATTCCTTTTCATTGCCTTAATGTCTATTTAATTAGAAGATCTGATAATGGTAATAGCAAATTCTGACTTCCAAATTTTTTTCCTAACATTCAAGATTCTTCAGCATATGGCATCTCTAGCAGTCAATGTAAACTTCATTGATGAGCAGAGCTGTGGAATTCTTTCGGATATCTCTGAGGTTGTGATTACATCAAACACCAACTCTCTCCTCTAGCCCAGGAATGAGTTTTGAGAGGCTGTAACCTTCTGATGATACTGGAATATTCTTGACAGTGATGTATTGGTTAGCACATTGGCAGAGCCCAGGGCTCATATCTTGTCTTTATAAATGAAATGTGAATGTTCATCACAGAATACAAACTTTGGATATGTCAATATGTCAATTAGTACAAAAAATGTCAAGAACATCCAGAGAAAATAATTTTAAATTTAATCCATGTTTTATAAGTTCTGTTGACCTATAACCACTGATTCAGAATTCAGCTGCGGATGGCTGGATTCATAAAGCATTTAGGTACTTCACTCCCAAGGATCACAATAAGACTTACTAATTATGGGATATTTCTGTGGATCTGGGCCAATGGTGGTCATATGTCTTTACGATCAGCCTACGGATGACTTCTAGAGGTATGGATGATAATACCCATGGTTTGGTAGCACAAAATTAGTTTTATAACTAGCATGACACAATGTATGTTCTTCCATCAAAACATGCTAAAATCTATAGATTACCAGCTGATGCTGTCCTGATCAAGATTGAGAAGGACTAGTGATTAACACCCAGCCCTGCTCTCCAGGACCTTTTCCCCTTTTAGGAAACTCATATCCTGCCAGAAGCCATGCCAGGGCTGGGGGAAGCCATCTCTCCATCCTACCACCTCTAGCAAGGGGATGTACAGCCACCTTTGGGGTTCCCCTGCTTCTGTGAGAAACTACTGTCGCACACTGCAAGGATAGAGGCCTGGGCTGAAAGGTTGTCCTGGGTTCAGCAGTAGCAGTCATTTTTCTCCTTCTTAGTAGCTGGTGCGGGGCTGGGGTTTTGACTTTCAGCCTGGGAACAGAGCTGATAACATCGATGTTTTTAGTTGTTGCTAAGTAATGTTTACTCTGACCAAGGACTTTTTCAGTCTCATGCTCTGTCAGGAAGGAGGGGAAGCTGGGAGGAAGCAGAGACAGGACGCCTGACCCAAACTGACCAAAGAGGTATTCCACACCACGGGACGTCATGCCCACTATATAAACTGGGAGCAGTTACCCGGAAGGGTTAGATCACTGCTCAGGTCAGGCTTGGTATCGGTCGGCGGGTGATGAGCGGTTGTATTCTCTTCCCTTGTTATTTCGTTATCATTATTATTATTGGTGGCAGCAGCAGTGGTTTGTGTTATATCTTAGTTACTGGACTGTTCTTATCTCAACCCGTGGGAGTTACATTCTTTCAGTTCTTCTCCCCATCCCTCCGGAAGTGGGGAGAGGAAGGAAGAGGGGGAGTGAGCAAGCGGCTGCGTGGTTCTGGGTTGCGAGCCTGGCTTAAACCACAACAGAGGTGCAAGGTTGATGCTGGGATTCACACAGGGTTTAAACCAGAGCACCACAGGGACCTTGGGTGCCTCTGCTCCCTTTTGTTACTACTGCAGCTGTCCTCCCTAGTAGCTTAGAAGGCAAATCATTGCTCTTATCTGAGATTTGCTCTCTTTTTTATGTGAAAGAAGATAACAAAAAACAAATCAAATACTGGAGTTAGACAGAAATGATTTGTTCAGAGTTATTGTTTCTGAATTCCTCTATATTATGTGTTTTTTTCTTTTTCTGAAAGATCCCTCGAGAGCAATACAAAGATGGTAAATGGTAATATTACATTGACATGTTTCTCCAATACATTTATTGGTAAGTTATACCAGCTATTGATATCACTTGTTTAGAAAAAAAATTTAAACAGCCTTGTTGACAATGAGTCTTACCATTTCTTTTCTCTACAATATGTATTTGATGCTGTGTTGTTTCATTTGTTTCCATTTCCCAGAGTACAATTTTTATTAGTCGTAATAACAAAATCTCCATTTTTGTCTGCTGTTCTGTTAGGTGGGGAATTTTCCTCTCCTAAGACAAGTAAGATGGAAAAAAAGTACACCTTCAGTATGTCTTTATAAAAGGGAGAAAATAACATTCTTTCAGCAATAATTTATTGCACCAGTTGCTTGTCAGTGACAACACTAAAAGAGGAAAAATGATCCAGCCCCAGGAGCCCACAGCAGGTTACTGGGATGTAGAAAGGAAGGGAGTGAAACTGGGGTGAAAACATCAGCATTGCTCAGCCAAGGGCATCAGTAGGTGCTGATTTAAGAAGATAAAATCTTCCCTCCTGGTCCATGGCATGCAGAAGAACTATGGCACTAGCCTCAACTTCCTTAGCCAGGTAATCAGTTAGGATGATATATTTGATTATACGTTTCAACCAAAATCTTGTCTTACCCTCCTTTCTTCAGCTGCTCTCTTTTTTCCTAATGAAGAACCTTCTGCAGGACCTTTAACGGCTTTTTTTTCATCTATCCTTAAGCTGTTTGTGGGATATTAGAAAGTTCTTCTCTTTGTATCCTTCTTTGCCCCTCTGAGTCCCCATCCACAAATTTATGCCTTCTGTTCATGCAGAAGACTCCTAAATCTCTGTGGCTTTGCCTCCATCTATCAGAATGAGAACCTTGTCCTGAAATATTTCCTTGGGAATGATCTGTTGCCAGCAGGTGCTCAGCATGGTTACAAACCTACTTTCTACTTGTTCCTCTTGCTGCATCCTCTGGTCTATCTGTCTTGCAGGGGGTTTCTGTACAAAGCATGTGGGATGCAGCTTATCCCTTTTATAACTAAGGTTTCTTGCTCAGATGCCCACTATCTCATAGCTTGCTTACTACAGAATTCTTTGCTCTCAAAAAATGTAATGTTGCTCCTCTGATTTGCACAGAGGGCTGCTGCCAAGTTCCTTTTCCTTGCAATCAGGTCACACCAGCACTCTTTGTGCATCTTTTCCAAACGTCCCCTCCTTGAGAGCATCCCATGCAGGCAGCTTTCTTAATTCTCAGGCCCTTTTTCATCCCTCTTTTGCCAGGTGCAGGCTGGTTCTTTGGTCCTAAGTGGCCTGTCATACATCCTTATTCTCTTGCTGCGTTTTCAGATGCTGTTATGGTTGTGTTATTCTTCAAGCCTGGCAGGAGATTCCTGTAAATAAATATCTGCATGGTGTCTCCTTCAAACATTTCCTTTTCTGTGAGCACGCATCCTAGGTGCTATGAAGTTCAAACATCCCTTCCAGCTGTGCCAGTTTTTGATGTCTATGTGTCATGATGAGATGTTGGGAGTGAGTAGGAGATTTGTGAAGTTCAATAACAAAATGAAGGAGTTGTCCAATTTAGGATGAATAAGCTATTTTCAAAGGCACAGTGGGAGCGCTTCACATTGTGTAGCCTGCATCTTCATTTGTAGTACAGGCTGTGCATCAGTAAAGCTGTGTGACAAAGGAGAAAATTTGATGATGCTTCATTTCCATTTTTACACATGCAAGAAACCAGCACATAGTATTCACTCCGGGGACTTTTACCTTTTACATTGTGAATTATATTCAGTTCCCTTCACAGCCCCTCTGACCTCCAGTCATGCCGGTATGAGAAAAAGGTAATGTAATCAACCGTCTGTAAAGATCTGATGCAAATCACATCCCTGGAATGGACCGGATTAGAAAATTATTCTGTTGTGAACAGTTACTGTTAACTTTGGTGACTGAAACAGAGTAGTGAACTGAGACACGGAGTGGGATATAAGAAGGCACAAAGGAAAGCAAAAATGAAGAATTTGCTTGAGGTGATAATAGGTGGGATGTTTTCCACCACTTTGTCTCCTCTGGGACATGAGCAGTTTGCAGGAGGATATTTGGTAAGTCAGCAGAGCCAGAATATTTCGTATATCAGTGGATGTTACACTTTGCAAGCTCATCAGGGAGTAATCTCTGGTTCACTGGTTCACTGGTTCCTGCCCCCAGTAATCCAATTATCAGGAAACAGCAGAGCCCTGAGCACAGGGACTCTTCTCCTGATACTTGGCTGTGGAAGGGAGTTTGTCCACCTTGCCTGAGGACATACACGAGGCAAACGAAATTCTTACTGTGTCAAAGTAGCAAACAGGACACCCTTGTCAAAGAGAAATACTCTCTGGGAGGTGATTGCCATCACTCCCTCTGTCCCCTTGGTGTTGGAGGTGCCTGGTATGGAGGATGCTGCATGGGCTGCCTGCCTGTCCTGGTGCAGCCAGCGTGCTCCCACCCTCCAAGGCAGCGGCTGTGCCAGCCTCAGCCAGCCTCAAAGTCTGCAGATGGCCACAGCAGTGTCCTCTGGCACCTATTACCAGAGCATGTCCCATGGGACCTCACAGGGCTCAGGACACCTCTGTTGCACTAGATTTTCGAACAAAGTCCTTTTAGATTTGTAGAATAAATGATCAGTGCCTTTCAAAAACCCCAGAACACTGAGTGTTTGGTCCCTTTGGAAATCCGCCTGTAGCTGTCACTGTGGCAGCTGCATCTCTCCAAGTGTTTTTGAAAAATGGGTCCTCATGCATTTTTCTCAATGCAGACAGCATTTGTTTGAAATTTTGGCTCCATTTCTGGGTGGTGAGCTCATGAGCTTAAATTTCATTACCTTTCAAATCGGTTTAACTGCTTTTGAAAATTTTACCCATGACCTCTTTTCCAAATCTACCCCGTTGGGCATAATTAAGAAGAGTGTCTCTTTGTAGCTGTCATTTAGATGCTGGATAAAGGTTGAGAGCTGAAAAATGAGCATCTATTGAAAGTATCTGTGGAATCTCTCATAGTCCAGTGGAAAACCATTATAATGCAGGACCAGACTCAGCAGACCTGCATTATTCTATTCACAACTTTGCCAACAGCCTGTTAAGTAACTTTATGCCAGTTACTTTTTGTGTGTGTGTGTGCATGAAGGTTACTCCAGTGGTGAAATACGGGTATTGATGCTTACCTTCCTTTGGAGAGAGGCTTGGGAGCTTGAAATGAACACTACAGCAGAGGGGGCCACACTCATAAAAACGCCCAGACATTTTGCCTGCTCAGGGAAGATAAACGTTAGAGTGACATAATGAAAAAGGTACACCATTTATAACAAACAAAACCTCTCATATGCCAATTATGACAAGACAAAATCACCTCTGGGAAACATCCTTAACATTTCTAAGTTAGTTCTGGGGAACATCTGCAGCCTAGGCAATCACAAATAAAACCTGAAACAGTCCATTATGTCTGACATAAAAAATGAATGCTTTCATAATCTAAACTAAGTTTCAAGCTTCAAGGATCTGTTTGTTAGGGTATTTTGTTGTTATTTTTATCTCCTTTTTTGCATTTGTTTATTCAATTTCTCATTCTCTGTGGCCAAAAGGCCTTAATGCTTGAAGCCTGGGTTTGTCAAAACCAAAAATTAGAGAGCTGTAGCTGGGGACATGAAGTGCTTCCTGGAATGAAATATCAGCTTGGCAAAGGTGAAGGCAAAGTGAATTTTCCCAGATGTTGTGAGGGACCCTGGGAATAGGTGATATGCCTACACTCACTTCAAAAGAAGAATGACCAACACCACTGTCCGTTGAAAGAAGTGGTTCCAGCATTTCCTTGCCTTGCTCACCCCACGTAGCTCACTATGTAACAGTACAAGAGATTTCAGTATAGAAGAGTTTGAACAGTGATGTATGAAGCTGTAGTGGTTCTATTAGAGGGGTTTTGGCAAACAGACCATTTTGTTGTCCATCCAGAAGAATAAATGCTCACAATGAGAACTAGAGCTGTTACGTTTTTGAGTGGTGAGTTCCAGAAACCCAGAATCATCAAGTCATTTGAATGGGAAGTGACAATGGGAGGTCTCTGGTCCCAGCTCCCACTCAGAGCAGGCCACTGCCAACCACCAACCAGGCTTTTGGACATGGGAGTCCATCAGGATTACACTTCTGCTTCCACTTCTCCCTCTCACTTCCAGCTGTGTCCTTTCTGCTCTCTCCCAGACCTTGGAAAGTAAAGAGAGAGAAGTGTGTTTCCCTTTGTCATGCAGGCCCTCTCACCAGACTCCCAGGCATCCTGTGGGAGGTTCTGGAGAGGTTTCCCACACCCTGGTGTGGCTCAGCTGCTTCAGTAGCTACATGATGCCTTTCCATGCCTCTGGTACGTCCTGCCGTGCCAAACATGGTGCTGCCTCTGGCTGGCTTCTACCTAACCAGGCAGTCTTGCACAGGGATGGCCCTGACCTGCAGAAGCACTTTCGCCTATTTGCCCTGATCAGAGTATGCACAGTAGCCCTGAGCCCTCTGCTTTTAACCGTGTCAATCTCAGGGTAATTTTTAAAACTAGGATTTTGTCTGAAATGAATACCAGAAAATTTGGCTTCTCCTCTGTTCCCTTGAGCTCTCAGAACAGCATTCTCTTGGGTGTTTGGCTTGAAAAAAAAATATCTAAGTAGCCCTACTTAAAGTTAAGGGTACACATAAGTCCTTTGTTGACTTAGAGTGAACAGCAGGAAAGCAGCTGAAAACACTGACCTGGGTCACAGGAATGAAGCAGAAAAACAGCTACTGAAGTCTCCTGCTCAGAATCCCACCCTGGGACATGGCTCCCAAGCGTCTGGGGATTTTTCCAAATCATGTCCTGAAATGATTCCTTTATCTAGAAGCCAATGATCATAGCTTAATGCCTGATTTGAATCATCTCGCTCCTCACTTCCAAGTAGCTCTAGCAGTTGGTAAAACATTCTTGTGTCTGCAAAAATGAGCAGTTGCAAGGAGAGGTGTAAATTACAGCTTCATTTAATTCTGCAGGCTTGTTTACAAATTAAGTGTATTTCTCTGCAAAGTCCTTGTATAAAATAGTAAGTAGCCTGTTACAAAGAAGTAAGGCATCAGTAATAGTTATATCTTAATTAAACTCCAAGAAAGAACATTTTCAAACTGTTAAAAGCCAAGCAAGTCTCTCTCTCCTGCATCTCAATATGTATTACCTATAGATGCCAGTGTGATGAGTGCCTCATACAGAGAAATGATTACATAGAATGGCAAACTTTGTCCCTTGTTATTCTTACCCCCAAACTCAAACTTAAAAAAAAAAAAACCCTGCAGGTGCATAGTGCTAAAACTCATTTGCCTTCCTTAACTACAATGCTGATTTTATCTTAATTGGCTTTATTTAGTTAATTTGCCCTGGGGGGGTGAACTTGGTTCCAGATAATTATTCTCTTTCATTGGAACAATTGAATTCCAGACTGCAAAGTATGTGTGCTCTTATTTAAGAAGGTGCAATTGCTTTTATGATCACATTATCTGCAATACGAACTAGTTATTTCCTTTCTTTCCTTTTTTTGGTGTGTGTGGGGGAAGCAGTGAACTTCACCTCAGGAGCTATAAATGAGCAGATTTTTTAATTATTATTTCCTTTTTTACCATCTAAAGAGTTAACGGTGATTTTGGTGCGTTTTCTAACCTCCTGCTCCCCGGCAGTGATTAGACTCTCCGGTAGGTGGCTGGCATTCTCCGGCGGTCGCCCGGAATTTTCGCAGTCGTTTCAGTGAGCCTGCTCTCATCCTGGGAAGCAGGGGAAGAATTGACGTCCAGAAGATCCCGCCTATAGGATCCGAGCTGTCAGCGGAACTCTGCTTTTCCCTCACTTTAAATCCAGCTGGCAAGCGCAGGTGCTGAAAGAGGGAGAGATTGGCAATGCAGCGTGACAACAGCTATCAAAAGTTCTTGCTTTTTGTAATTCCCTTGGTTTGGACTTGGTTCTGCTCAGCAGACCTGGAGCTGAGAATTTAGCAAGCCTCCTCTGTGAAAATGCCTCCCACTTACTGGTCTTTGAATTTGATAAATGGCCTTCCAGAGCTGAGGAACACCTGACAGCAAGACAAATCAAAAGGCAAGTTTCAGGATTCAAACTATGCTAAAAGATGTTCTCCTTTCACCTTATGGAAATAGTACTGTTGTGCAAACTGTAACTGCTTTTTGGTTTGTTTATTGTCAAGATCTGTCACAAAGTGATGACTTTTAGACTCTTCTGACTGTTTACAGCCAGCAAGCAGAAGCAAAATTAAAGCCAGAAATTTATTTGATCATTTCCCAAGAAGAAAGCTGTCTTCTGAGAAGAGCAACGTAGGACAATGGCATCTGAAGAGTGCCTTCTGCTAGACCTAGAAATAAGTAACTTCATTCTCTACAACCTTTCTGTCAACCACAGTGCAAACCTCTCCCTCCTTGGTGATGACTGGTTCTACCCAGCGTTCCTCTATGCCATCCCCACGATCTATGGAGTCATCATTTTGATAGGCCTTATTGGCAATATTACTTTGATTAAGATATTCTGTACTGTGAAATCTATGAGAAATGTCCCTAACTTGTTTATCTCCAGCCTGGCTCTGGGAGACCTGCTGCTGTTGGTGACTTGTGTGCCTGTGGATGCCAGCAGGTACCTTGCTGATGAATGGCTATTCGGCAGAATTGGATGCAAACTTATCCCCTTCATACAGCTCACCTCTGTGGGGGTGTCAGTCTTTACTCTCACTGCTCTCTCAGCTGACAGGTAAGCTGGCTGCTGTAGCCTTGAAAAGAAGTCTGCATGACAAGTCCATAAAATACATTATTACAAATGCATATATTCAGGCGACAAGCATATTTTTAAACTACTGAGGGAAAAGAACTTCATTTAATTTCTGATAGTTACAAGCACACAACTTGAGGAGGATGCAGGCTGAACACAGAATACTTTTTCTAAGCTAAACTAAATGCTTGTGCAGTTTAGCTAACAGTCTAGCTTAATTAAGAGAAAAGCAAGAGCAAATCAAGCTAAACACCGGGGAAAGAAAATACCATTAATGAAGCTCTGTTGAAAGCTAGATTGTTCAAATTTGCCAAAAAGATAATTGAACCATATTTCATGAAGTGTGAAGGCACTGCGGCTGCAGTTTAAAGCACTGTTAGAATCAATTCTCTGTAGTGGCTTGCTTCCTTAAGGCTAATTACAAGAGGCAATATTTCATGAAATGTATTCTAAATATCAAATGAGGATGCCTGAAGCCAGGAATCTCACTTCACTATAGACAGTATATTTCCTTTGATTAACCCATGACCCCTTATCCAATGAATACTGATCTGTGCTGTTGGTCAGGAAATTTTGTCTTCTAATCCTGTTTGATAAAAATAACATGTAGCTATGCTATTTTAGAATATGTGAAACTAAGTTTGACTTTAACAAATGAGCTGCTTCTAATAAGCCAGCTCTATTTTAGACTTCCGTGAGGCTTTAGAAAACTCTCAAAGCATTCAGATTTAAATTCAAAAGACATTTAAATTTGAATGCTATTTAGAAGGACGAAGTCTACCTTTCTGAAAAGGTTTTAAATATTTGTTAAACTGCTTTTATTAGACTGTTGTTTTATACAGAAACTCCTATGTACATCATAGAATCGAGGATATTTTTTTTCTGATTTGGATGCTTCAGAAAGAGATGAAGGAACACATTCTAATCATGCTGAAGTTATGAAGTCTCATAGAAGTACTAGAATTTCCAATGAGAAAACTTATTTCAGTTTTGTTTTGCCCAAAAAGGATCTGGGGTCATATTTCTTGATCACTAAGAAATGAAACTGGGTTTGCTTTAAGTCATTCCTTGCATGCCACTCTGTGTCTCTCCTCCTAACCTACTATAAAACATCAGACTATATTGTTCAATTTCCAAGGTAGTTCATACACATATTTCAATATACAGTATGTGGTCTTGATAAAAGCAGGTGACTCCATAATGTTTCAGACGGAGGCTAGTCAATACGTTTAGTAATTCCTCCATGTTGGGGTACTTATGAAAATAACACTCACTGCCCAAATAGCAGATGGCAAAGAGATCTATATGTAGACAAATGTCTTCAAACAATTTGCTCTAAAAATGTTGAGAAAATATGAAAACTGCACAAATGCCCTAGTAAAGGACCACTTACACTTTCATTCCTGAGTTTCATGCAGTGGCTGGTTCCCCCCAACTGCTCAAAGAAAATGTTAGGAAAATAGTAAGTATTTCTCCAGGAAACTCATCTTTCCAAAGCTGCAATATAAATTGTTTTAAGGGGTGTCAGGGAAAGAAAAATGCAATATAAAGAAGATTAAATTAAAGAGACTTGTTGCTTTCTGATCACGTGCCACATAAAGTAAACATTGCAAATGCTTTTACTGCGCAGCACATCTATAGAGTTTTTTGCCTGAAGTGAGTGAAGAGAACAGAAAATAGCAGCTGTGGCAAGCTTCAGGTTTGGTGACTAAATTCTGAACTTTATCTGGATGCTGTTAACCATTGTGCTGCACTGGTGATCAAATATTACCGCTCTTCTCGAAGCCACTGGGCTATGAGGGAGACAGGCATGCATGTGGGAGAAGACTTTATGTCCCCATTTTCAAGATATCATTTTACCCTCTTCTAATGCATCTCTTGTCCATTGCAGAAGGCAATAATAATGAAACTTTTACCTTTATTAGATCTATGAATCTTAAATACTGTGCACTGAACCACAAATGGCCCTTAACTATTGTGTTTGATTTGGTGTATTAACTGCAGTGCTGGGATAATTTTGTTGTAAAATAGTACAGTCTATATTTTGTCAGCTCACAGCCAGTTAGCCTATCTTTATTTTTTTAAAACTGGCACTGTGGTCTCTAGGCCCCAGTATTAATCATGTCATTGGGGAAATGAACTTAAAATGTACATACAAATCTGCCAGGATGCAAGTTGACTGTGACCAGCATGGTGATGCCTCCTTGAGTCTGTGAAGGGACCAGCAGCCCTTCACATGCTGCTGTGGCCTCTGGGTTAGGGAGATGCTGAGCTTGGCACTGGCTGTTGTCTTAGACAACCATATCCAAGTTCGGATGTGGCATTGCACAATGTGTTAGTGGCAGCTCAGCCTTGCAGGAAGACACCTATGGAAGACAGCGGCGTGGCAGTGAGAAAAGGGTAACATAATGACTCAGGAGTCCAGCAGGTAACACTGATCAGGCATGGCACATCTCACTTGGCCTTTGTTGTCTGAGGTGAGGAGCCACTCCAGGATAGTCAGCAAAGTATCTCCTAGAGTATGGAAAAAGATGTCGCCAGAGGAGACAAGATAAACCACCAAATGAGGATACCTATATCCCTCCTTAGAAATAGAGGAAGCCTTGCTATTTAGCGCAGATCAGATGCCCATATCTGAGATGGCTAACATTCAGTGATGTGTATCCTACCTGAGATGCTCACATAAAGCGTGTGAATGTCCCTGTTCTCATGATTTGAAGACATAGGCCGTGTGAGAGAAAAACTCCTAAACTACCTGCTGTGAATAGCATCACATGGCACTGTTTCCAAGGAAAGAGACTTGTCAGTGCACCACAGACCTTTTGACTATACTTGATCTTCTGCAAAAAATAACGATAAACCCCCTTCAGTTCCACTATCCTTCCATTGCCAAAAGTGAGTGGGAACCCCTGCTGCCATTACTGAAAGTATCGTAGTAATTCCTAGAGAGACCTTGCATCGCAGGGGTCAGAAATCTGCTGTTCAAAGAAAGCATTGGTGTGTGATACAACATTGGTCATTTCCAAAGATGGGACCACAAGACGAAAGGCAGTGGCTGGGTGTGATGGGTAAATACAGTATGTGAGAGAGCAGTGAGGCACATATGCAATGTGTTATGACAGTTGTACCAATCTGTTGCTTTGGATCAGCTTCTGAAAACAAGAAGCCTAGTTTTAATAGATTTTTGCACCATCCACATCATGGTTGCAGCAGTATACTTTCTAGTGTTTTACTTTTATTCCTCCCATTTCCACTTTCCCATGTGTTAAGCAGGAGTAATAATACCGAATCCATCATCTGCTCATGACTGCAAGCACTCAGCTAAGTGCCAGCATCCAACACAGAGCACCTAAGGCTGCTCAGCGGGTTCACTCGCTAAGACCTAGTGGTTGTCCAGAGGATTGGCTGCTCACTTGCAAACTTTTCTCAAGGAGAAACAGAGGGACAAGCTGCTGATCTCAGCTTTTCCTGAAGTGTGAGCCTCCAAGCCTGCAAGGTGCTCTGCATGCATGTAGACACAGATGAACATGCCTGCGCAACTCTGGTTAGGTAGGGCATAGCCAAAGAATTCCCAGGTGCCTAGGCTGGCTGTGTGTACAGTCGTCAGATTGCAACAGGCCAAAGTTAAATTGTCCAAATGTGTGCAAGAAAGAGCAAAAGGGAGTTAATATTAGAAATGTATTTTCTGTGGGACTACTCCACTGGCTGCATGGTACTTGTATCTGTCTAGCTGCATTCATAGAAGCAGTGGGAGCTGTCAGCGAGACCCGTTTTCCTGCAAGCTTGGCAAACTTGCAGAGCAGCCAGGAGAGGGTTAAGGCCTGTGATGTGCTTAAGGACACCTTCCACGAGCGATAAGGCAGGAGGACTGAGTTTACAAGAGCAAGGAAACAAGCAGTTGATGGGTGCATGTTTGTGTGTTTTAGAAGGACTGTAAATGAGGTTGGCAGGGGAAGGACATCTGTCTGCTGTGCTGCTCTGATCTGTCAAGGCAGTGGATTTCTTCAGCTATTGCTCAGCTCATCCCAACAAAGAAGGAGTTTGTGTTTTCCTGCTGGCCTGCCCTCCTCCTCCTTGGTGCAAGGGGAAAGGGGGTAAGAGTACCTGTGAGAGCGGTGACATCTGGACTGCCAGCATAGGCATAAAAGCCAAAGCTGGCTCAGCAAGTGACAGGAAATAAAGGAAAATCTTTGCACAGTAAGAGGAAAAGCAGACCATTTAATTGCCCTTGTCATGGGAGATGTCTTTATTTAATTGCCTTTTTCTCCCTTGACTGACAGGGTTTATACATTTGCATTTGAATTAGCCAAGCTGTCAAGCACTGATCATACTCCCCACTGTTTTGCTGACACAGTAAAAAATCAAAATATCCAAGTGCTCATGCAGTGAAACCTTCCTGAAGTAATCCTGTTTTTACAAGTACACAGCAGAGTAAGCGCAAAGTGTAAGTGGAGGTTACAAGCAGCATCTTTACTTTAAGCACCTTGGATTATCTGGATTTTAGTGCTGGAAAACTGCAGCAATACTTGCCAGCTAGAGCTGCCTGCTGTCCTGTGCTGAAAAAGAGAGTGCAGAGATGCATAGGGTGACATTACACATGAGGTTAGGTGGCTTGTTTGGTAAGACCAGCTGCAGGCAGCAGGAATTGCAGTTGTGTGAGAGACCTGAAATGAGGATATTAACTTTGGAAATGTTAACCTTAATGCTTGGGAGCAGGGATGAATGCAGGGATCCAGCTATGCTATGTGCCTTGGAGTGGGTCACAGCCACAACTTATGGTATTCCTCTGGGCTCATATGACTGTTTATCTAAGAAAGAAAAGCTTCAAACAACCCTCTCTCCCAAAAAATAGTGATGGAAGGAAAGAAACAAATCCAGAATTTCTAGAAAGATATTTTCAAATATGCAAAAAAACCATTGTTTAGTGGACTCATCTCTTCTGTGATTTGGGTGTCTTCAGCCCCTACTATTAATATTACACACAACACCAGAGAAAGAGTAACATCTACTTGTCAGTTGTTTTGTTTTATTCTGCATCAACTAGGTTATGTTTCCACAAGAGGATTAAAGGAAGCATACCACTCTGAAATGAAGCTATGGAAGGCCAAACTGGATTTCCATTGAGTTGATTTACTGAGTGACGCTTTTTTTTTAATACCATCAGTAAAGTGTTAGGTCCAAAGTTTATTCTCAGCAGTCTAGTCACAGCATTCATGAAATCCCTTCAGGTCACTAAGGCACGATTCTGGAGCAATTTACTTGTGCTGTAATTTACTGTGCAGTCTCAGGAAGGTTTTGAGAGAATGGCTGAGAAAGCCACTCTCTGAACTAAGATAGCCTCTAGGCCAGTCAACGCAAATCAGCAGAATGGTCCCCCTATGTGTACATTTTGAATCCACTAACATGATCCCAGCCAGAGCATGAGACCTTCCAAGCCAGGGAAGAAAACTGGAGGGACTTTGGACCCCAGCCTTCCCTTTCTCTGAGGCACTGGACAGCCTATCCTCATTGCTTGCTGCTGGCAGGGTGTCTATGCCACTGCTTCTCCTGTCCTGGCACAGGGCACTTGCAGAGAGAAATACACGTATCCCTTTCAGCTGATGTATAGTCTTAGATCCTGTGTTGCTGGCCACTGTGTCACTGTAAGATAAACACTCTAAACGCTCAGGGTTTTAGCTGTCATTTCCTCAGCCTCTGCATCATCTGTACCAAGAGAAAGAGATCAAACAGCACAAACTTTCTGAATATCTTGATTAGTCAGAGCAGATGGCCAAAACATAATTTATGGAGCTTCTATAACCAGGAACATTAGAGCTCACATTTATAGCAGTGAGATCAGTGCACAAATCTGAGGTTAGATTCAGTGCTAATGTGCTGGAGACTGTCAATATTTAAGCAATCGAAAGGAAGAAAAGTTGGATTAACTACTGTTTACATTTCAGTAAAACCTAAAAACCCCCATCAATTGTCATGGTCTCATGGTCAAGGTGCTGTATACACCATTAATAAGGAGAGCAACTTGCAGCAAAGAATTTGTCAGCTGTGTGTCAGACTGAACACGGTGGGCTGGCACATCAACATCATCGTGGTGGTCCCATTGGTTCATGTGTTTATTAATGCTCAGATGTGGACAGCAGCCTGGCTAAGAAAGTAGAATGGAGTTGAGATGAAAAAAGGAGAAGCAGGCACAGCCTATCCTGTATGCGGTGTGAAACACACAGTAGATGCTTGCTCTTGGACAACTCCTGCAATGACCTGTTTTCCTTTTATTTTGAAAAGAAACTCCACTGCTAGCCCTGAAAAGTCCTCTCACCTTCTTTCTCCACCAGTTCTGTGCCTACATGTGCACCTGACCCCATACCATGTAGGACATCATGGGCTTTGAGATCATGGCCGAGCTCCTGCCTGTAGCAGACTCTTCAATTCCCCCCAACACTGCCTGCTGTGTGTGACCTCACAGAGCTAAGGATGCCAAGAAGGTGTCCTAGCAGCAAGCCAATTGCTATTGAGAGAGAGAGAAAGGCAGAAAGTTGGAGTCCCTTGCAGAAAACTCCCTGACACCAGTTGAATCAGATTAGTTTAACCAGACTGCAAAAGTCTGTAAAGCATCAAAGGGAGAAGTGCTGTCAGAGCTCTGCCCATCCTTTCCTTGCCTGCCCTCCAGATATGGCCAGTCTCTGCAGCTCTAAGGGAAGGCAGGACAGAAAACAGTACCACGACACACTCAGAGGAAAAAAGTTTCTTCACACCTGGAGACAGCTCTGAAACATGAGATTCAGATGTCCAATGATCTAGGAAAACCAGAGATGCAGATGCTGGACTAGTGCTAACTGCTCTAGCCACCTAATTCAGCAGTGTTTCTTGCCTGTACATAGGGACTGCTGAATTCATCACAGGATTTGGTTTAAAACAGATCTTTTCGTGACACTAGGCAACTTTGCAAGTGTTCACACCAAAGGTGCACAGATCACCCTGTTCCCGTCATGTGTTTCTGGCACTCTGTTATCATCACTGCTTAGAGCTTATATTCCAAGTGGAAAATTGTCTGACCTATAACCACTGCATAATAAACTAACTAATAGCATAACTAAAAGGCTGAGTGGGTTGGGGTTGTGCAGCCTGAAGAAGAGAAGGTTCCAGGGAGACATTATTATGACCTTTCAGTACTTAAAGCGGATTATAAGAATGACCGAGAGGGTCTTCTTATCAATGCCTGTAGTGACAGGACAAGGGTCAATGGTTTTAAAGTAAAAGAGGGTAGGTTTTAGCTGGATATAAGGAAGAAATTCTTCATTCTGAGGGTGGTGAGGCACTGGAACAGGTTGTCCAGCAAAGCTGTGGCTGCCCCATCCTTGGCAGTGTTCAAGGCCGCACTGGACGGGGCTTTAAGCAGTTTGGTCTAGTGGAAGGTGTCCTTGCCTGTGGCAAGGGGTTGGAGCTAGATGATTTTTAAGATCCCATCCAGGTCAAACCATTCTATGATTGTATGATAAGAGCAGTCAAGGTTAGCTCTAGATTGTTTAACCTGAATATGCATCTGAAAGTCCATGTGAAGGTGTTGGTCACTTATGTCACCTATGTTTAATGAAGCCACAGAAAGGACTTAAGCATCATATAACTGACTTAGCGTTATGCTAACTAGCTCAGGTACTGATTACACTAAAGCCATGACATGGTGAGAATGGCACAGGATGTCTCGTTTTGACAGGTGCAGAGGTGGTGCGCCAATGTCTTTTCTCTTGGTTTTCTCTGTCCTTGAAAGATCACATCATCTACCCACTTGGGTCCTAGATACACTGTTTCAGACCTGGCTGACTTCTGTCAGGCTACAGGCATTTATCCCAATGAGCCCACAATCTTTTTAGTCTGTTCAGCTACTGCATCATCTGCAAACTTTCCCAGCAAAGGTTTTATAGCCTGCCCAAGGCAGCTGATATAAGCAATAAATAGCATTGCAGGTTCCAAGGACCAAGCTAGAAATGGCTTCGCACACTGCTACATTTTACCAGCATGTTTGAGGACATGGAGGGGAGGCCATGGGGCTCAGGGTCCCCACCTGGAACGACCCCCCTTCCCAGTCCAGGACTGCTAATTTTAACTTCTGTTCCATTGGAGAGGCATGGGAGCAGATAGGGGAGTGAAGACCACATGTACCCTGGCATACATGCGTATTTATATGCATAGTCACCAGTGTCAATGTGCCTAAGCAGGCTGTGTCTCTGTTGCACACCAGAATAGTCCACATCCTTTTACATCATGTACAGTATTGTGACAACATATTAATTACAATCTGTTAGTAGAATTAACCTCTCCATTATTCTATCTACAACTGTCCTTGGGCAGCCCAAATACTGGCAGGTTTTGTGTTCACACCTTCCAGCTTTCTGAACTTCACAACTTTAGAGCCAGTTCTCCACTTCTGGGGAATTTCTGTACTTTCCAAGATTTGTAAATAAAATTAACACCAGTTGTTGCCCAGCTGGTTCCTTTAATAATCCTAGGTGTAAATTTTTCAGGCCTTATGGTGTGAAACTGTTTCTTGTTAGCAGATGTTGACTCACATCTTCATCCACACAGCTGATGAGCTTTCTACTACATCTGTAGTACTGCATGCGTGGTCTAGATATGCCCTTCATGTTTGGTCTTGAAGACAAATAAATAGTCATTGCTTTTCATTTTGTTTCATCATTGTTCATATCTTCACCATTTACGTGTATGCCTGACATACTGTTATTTTTGTTTCTGATGTATTTTAAAATGCATGTTTCTCTGTTACACAGCAACCTTTGATAATTTGTTGGCTCCTCCGCCTTCTCTTATCAGTGACTGACATTTTCAAACTCTGATAACTGCTGTCATTTACTTTTGCTTTTTTTCCCATCTGTTATATATTGATCTTTTTTATTACATCTTTGAGGCTTTAGCATGACTCCTCATTTTCTCTTGTTCAGGGCAGCTTTTTGCCCTGAACAGTTTATTTAGGGAAAGGTAGGAGAGACAAGGGAGAAGGCTGGGTCTCAGCTACTAAAGTATATTTAGCACTGCCTCCTTTACATTTATATTCCTAGTCAGTTGATCTGACAGCTGCTTTTAACTTAAGGCTGAAGCTCCATCTATATATATATATATATATATATACACATATTGTTTTTCCATAAAATTAAGATAAGCACAATACAGCTATTATAGATTATGAAACTGCTAATTTTTAGGTCAATGATGAATTTTTATTGTACCTGACAGGACAAGGTACAATACTGATTTATTGCACGCCACAGGCAGGGTGTTTTGGGTTGAGAAACTACCATTTTTAGAAACTCCAATGATTTTCTATAACTGGCTCTGTGAGATATCCAGCAATTATGCCACGTGTTTAGCTTAACCAGTGATGCTGGTTTTATGCACTAAAAGTGGTGCTTCCAGAAGAAATAAGGCTGATTCTCTAGTGAGATGAGGGATCTGAGACCCCAACTTTAGTTGCCCTGGTAAGAGTTCAGTCCTCAGGCATGCAGAGAGATGTTCCATGACATGGACAACCCTGAAGACTTGGGCTGGGACAGCAAAGCCTTGTATGGAAAGGCTTGCTCCTTCCCTTTCCTTATGGACCAGGTGCTATCACTAGCCCTCCCAGCTCCACTCTGATTGCACACCACATTGCAATCCCAGTACCAGAAAGCTGCTCCACCAGCATGTGATCTCGTGCCACATTGCATGAGCAGGCACATCCATTTGCAAGGACTGCAACAAACTACAGGGCCGGCCTCACTGAAATGTTTGACTTGGGATCAGGGTTTCATTCAGAGACTTGCCTTTAATTACCTACAGAGAATAAAGGGTAGAAAGGGGCTCTTTCTAATAAGGAAAGCATGGTGAGTGGGACTTCCTCTACTTCCTGAAGTAACTCTTACATCTATTGCTGTCCATATGTATGGTTAATTTTCCAAAATATGTTGTTCTGTGGATGGTCATGATTAGGAATAGCGCCTTAGCTATGCAATAGTTGCTACCTAAGCTCTCCTTCCCCAGTGCCTAGCGCAGTTCAGTGGTCTCTGAAATACTATCTCAATTTTGACCTTAGTCATTCTTGGACTGAAATACCCATTTGTCCAGATTCCAGAATGATTTAGCAGTATGCAGGTATACAGTCTGAAATCTGAGCACATGCTTCAAAAATGAGAACTTCCATCAATGCTTCATTTTTCTTTCCATTTAAATGTTAATTAATTAAAAGAAAGATAAAGTAGGCAGTACCTGCCAATGTAGGTAAGACTAGCCCATTAGAGATGTCTTTGTGCCCATATGCAATTTACTAAAGTAAAGATTTTAATAACAGATGTTCACCCAAGAATCACGCATAATAATGATAATCTTAACTAAGTATGCAGAAAGCAGATAGACCCAGAATAGATTGTCAGAATGTGTTGATGGGTTAGACAGTCTAGCAATTTTCTGGATTTACTGAATTGTCTTCAGAGCTATAAATATTCATGACATTCATGGTGGAAACAATAAGGAAAGTTTGAGACACTGCATTTCTCATAAATGTCTTCAGACATTTAGTAAGACTTTTTCTTTGCTTTCCACATGGAGCTTCACACACAACAAGGCTCCACATTCCTCATTTATGTAGTTTTTGCACAGCATCAACTTTTTTCTGTTTCTTGAGGCTTTTTTTGCATGGCAATTGAGCCAGTCCAGGGCAAAACAATGATGTGATGTTAGTAGAACATAATTACAAAGTTCTACTGAGAAGATTTTTGTTTCGTCTGTTCATTGGCCAAGACCAAATCAATGTGCATGCATAAAGCTTACAAATGGGAGCAGATGACTGGGGAATCTGAGGAAGTGTGAATTGCACACCTTTTCTCCCTCTTTTGGTTACAGGTGGGAACAGGCGAAATGTGGGGACGTGCTGACTGAGAGGCAGTTCATTCATCATTACAGCAGGAAGTCGTGGCGATTTCAGGAACTCATTTTCTAGAGCTGGGAAGAACTCAGAGTTTTCACTTCACAGAAATTTACATGACTATTTTTGTAAGGCATCAGTTCATTCCAACTAATCCTTGCTTCTTTTTTTTTTTTTTTTTATTTTATTTCAGTTTCGGGTTCACATTAGCCCAAATTTTCAAAATCGAGCTCAGTTTAAACAGATTCAAAAGTCTGCAAGTGGATTTCTCACATCAGCGAGAAAACCAGAAAGCAGCAATGCGGCGAATCGTTCCATCAGCCTCATGCAGTTTAAACAGTGGGGCTGGTAGTGAAGCAAGGGCAGGCAAGCCTTGTTAAATTTTGTTTGAGCAGGTTCTAGAGCACTTATTTTTTCCAACCGTTATACAAATTCAGGAGTGAGGCCCAGGATCTTTTTGTGTAAACAGTGTAGGACATAGGAATGGTTGATATTATTTGGAGGAAACGTCCCTTGAAACTTAGGTACTCCTGCAAAATCATTTTGGAGGGGCAGTGTCCCATTTCCCTGCAGGAAGGATGGGGCATATTTTTTTTGTCTTTTTATTTTTCTTGCACGTGTGAAGTTCAGCAGCAGGAATGTAGGTGCGCTTAGAAGGACTGTGGTAAAAAAGGGAAGTACTCTGTGGCATTTTCAGCCATTTTCTCTTGCTGCACTCCTACTGCTGAAAGTGTAAGGGGGAGTTATGAAAGCAACTTCATGTATCCTTTTAAGTCAGATTCAATAGCTGAGAGGTCTATAATGGCTGGCACATAGCTGCTATGCAATATTTGCTGTCATATTCAGACAGGAGGAACATCTTCGATAGCCACCTACCTGTTTGAGCAGCTACTTTCACTGGCACGAGGGAGGAATATTTCTTTCCCATTGCCACTGGCAGCAACTGCAGTTATTATGGAGGACACACATTATTTTGACTGACATTGGTATCTGCTGACCTACCACTCGGAAAGACACTGCCGAAGGTGGTATTTCGCAGCTTAAGCCTGCCTCTGTTTTTGCAACCCTTATCAACTAGATACACAATGAAGGCTGTCATATGGGCCATTATATTAGTTTTAATTGCTGACATAAGGGAAGGGGGAGCAGCAGTCATAAAAGAGGAAAGCAAGTGAAGGCTGACTACAGCAACAGCTTTCCCACAGAGCGTAAAGTTACACCCCTAAAAAAAAACCCAAATAGGCAGTAATACATATGGAGATAAATTAATTCAAAATCCAAGGGAAATGTCTGATTTTCCTCACATGCTTTAGATGTTTTAATTTAATTTTTGTGGCTGTTGTAGTAGGCACAAATAAGTGGCTGAAGATGACAAGAGAAGAACACGAGGGATCCAATGAGGTAGCAGCCTTCGGAATAAGGTCCTTTCTTCCCCAGTGTGAGAGCAAATTTGCAGCCCTTGCTATCTCTGTGCTTAGGAACATGTAGGCAATATGGCTTTGAAGGCAAAGCCTGTTTAAACTTTAGCTGGTGTGTATTTTCTTGGCTCAGCGGAGTAACACAAAGATTGCTAAAATATTTTGCACAAGCAGAGAAACTGCATCTAGGAAAATTTGACATCAGTTTGAGGCCTTATTTTGAACTGTGTTTTTGTAAAGTACATCTGTAACTGTCTTTTTCATGCTAAAGCTACTTCTCTGTTTATACTTGAAGTTGCAGCTTTGGGGCTAAGTGCTTGGTATTAACCAGTGTTTGCACAGTAAAGTTTTAGAGTACATTAGCTAGTGCTATCGCTACACTATTATTAACACAAGGATAATGACAGTTTTGCAGTTTCCCTAGCATATTAACCTCTGTGGGAGATGTATTTACCACAGGAAAACCTTAGGTGTGTGTCACATTTTAGTGGTTTATGGTCATTTCAGCAGTTTTGGTCATGAGAAAGGAGAAAGAATTGTTCAACGAACAAGACTGATATCCTAAGAGACCTATAAAATATTTTCCAGGATTCAATGGAGAGCTGTGTACTCTGTGGGCTACCCAATCCCAATGAATTTTGGAGATTATGTTAAGAAGTCATCATGTATTATATATTATTGAATTCTGGCATTCTGATTTGAAGCAATCCTCTCACCAGGCTCTCTTGGAGGCCTGGAGACTGACTTGGAGAAGAGAGACAGCAGCGGAGTCACTGAAGTTGGTGTAGGGAGAATTACCCTATAGGGTAAATCCTACCAGTACCTAATGAACTGTCATTACATTAACTGCACTTAAAATAGTCCCACATGTAATTTCTTCTTGTGGGCTTCTTTAAATGAGACTGTGAGACACAGAGACCACTGGCATCCATCCTGGGCTGAGGGTCTTCAGGAGCTGCTGTGCACAAGTCAGGTTGCTGCTTCACAAGCACAGTGGGAACAGAGAAGTTCAAAGACTGAACTGAAGCAAAGGTCAGCATCTCTTCTATGTTTCCAATCGGATTGACAACCCAGTCATTTTCATCTGCATTGTTTAACAACTGGAGGGAAATTGGAGTTGACACAAGTTCTTGACTCTATCAATTTTATTCAATTGAATCTTCAGAAGGCACATTTTTCTTTCAAAGTTTTGGCCTTTGTTGTAGGACATATAATCATAGAACAGTTAGGTTTGGAAAGGCCCTTAAGATCATCTAATTCCAACTCCCCTGCCATGGGCAGGGGCACCTCACACTAAAACGTGCCACAAAAGGCTGCGTCCAACCCAGCCTTGAGCACCGCATTCGCAACTTCCTTGGAAAGCCCATTCCAGTGCCTCACCACCCTCACAGTAAATAATTTCTTCCTCATATCCAATCTAAACTTCCCCTGTTTAAGTT
>JAOEHY010032325.1:11704-37446 GCA_025447955.1 Psilopsiagon aurifrons
TTTTTTTTTTTTTTTTTTTTTTTTTTAAGATGGAAGGATTCATCTTTCTATGAGGTGACCATCATTCCTGAATGGCTATGAAGAGTCAAAGCATTTTGTTTAGTCTTTGAGTGGATGTAGCAAGACAAAGAGAAACGTAACCTATGTTTCCTGTCATAAATGTAGCTTATTTTTCCTGTCATAAACAGCTACTTTCTAAGTACTTGGCATACAGAATCTCATAGTAACAGAATCTCAAAGTTACCTCATGCAGGAAATAACTTTCTGACATTCTTTGCTTTGAAGATTCAGATTGAGAAATTAAATGAGTTGTACTAATAGAGTGATTAGATAATAATTTTTACTGCAAGCACAAGTTTTCTATCTAGAAGAAGAGTCATGTGTGCACTGCTTGATCACAAATTGCAAGAGTATAAAATAGAATAGATAACTATCTATACTGATTTTTTGCTTTTATGTAGTTTTTAATTTGATATATATAGGGAGAAGAGTAGGTCATACAAAATAGGGCAGAGAGACCATATACATAATTTCATGTGTGTATATGTATATATGCATATGTTTGTTAGATATTATAGGGAAAAAAAAGGGAAGAAGAAATAAATATTTCCCAAGCAGGGAAGCACCCATCTTCTGAGGCCAGCATAGCCCTGAAAAGCATGCTGTCACTGGGCTGGTGATGAGCTAGCAGTCGTCCACTAAGAGACGGCAGCAATGGTTACTGCTCCTGGAGGACAGTTTATCTTATATCTTAGCAGGTTACCTTCTCTCTAGTTGCCAAATGGCAACCAAAGCATCCTTCCTTCTAATCCTCTGTCTCAACCCCATTCATTTTTCTTCCTCAGGACAGGATCCATGAACTCCCCCAGCTTGCCTCACTGTCTCTCCACTCCTGTCATGTTTCATAGTTCCTGTTGATAGAGAGAGAGAATTGCTAGTAGTAGACAGCATGATAGAAAAATGACTCCTGTTTGACCAGGGGAATTGATGGCAGGCTTCTGCTTATCTGCAGAAGAAAGCAGCTGCTGTGAAGGGGAAGAAATACCTGCTTATGTAGAGACAAGGAAGTAGTTAATGTTGGTGGGAGGTGGCAGTATACTTTTAAAAAGCCAACTCCAGCTGCCAGAGTCGAATCATCTGGTCTTGCATGATGAAATAGATACAATCTGTGATGACATAAATCTGGAATAATTGCATATATTTTAGGGGACAAAAAAGGAATTCAAAATTTTGTTTCCAAATTAGAGGAATGCCCCAAGTAAAAAAGGGGCAACCATAAAGTGCTACATTTTGTAAGGAAGGAAGAATCTAGTATTTGTAATGGTACAGAATCGCCTAAGCAGCAGTGCAGAAAAAAGGAATACAGAGGTTTTACTGGACCAGAGTCTAAAGCAATCCAAGTTAATCCAGGTCACAGGTGCAATACAATTGAAAAAAAATGCAGCTTACTCTTGAGTGCATAAATAGAAGTGTCATTCACAGGACATGGGGGTTTCTCTGTCCGCCACTAGTGACGGCTGTGGAGGAATGCTGTGTCCTGTGTTTTTTGTGCTGGCTTTCATGGAGATGGAAGTGAACAGGAGGTGTAAGGAAGGGAAACAAATGTTTCTAATTAAAATAATTAGAAAACAGGGCGTATGTACTGATGTTGAAGTAAATGGTTTTGTTTAGTGCTGAAAAATGAGATGGAGAGAGGACATAAATTTCCCAATGTGTGGGAAGCTGGTAGTGAGAGAAGGATGATCAGCTGCTCTTTAGAATCAATTGAAGTAAGACCTGAAGAAATTAATTAGTTGATTTCAGATTAGTTTTCAGCTAGCTACACTGTTGTAGCATCTCCTTTATTGCAGGTTTTCAAGAAGAGACCAGAAAAATGCATCTTCCAATGTTGTTGCTCTTCCTTCTGGAGAAGCTGGGCTAGCTGGTGCTTCGGGAGCTTTTCCCGCCCTGTATTTCTGTGAATCTGCGCGCTGATTTAATCACTATTTTTGTCAGTCCTCCCCTGAGTTGTACACACAAGTGTGTCTTGATGTGGTTTCAGGTGTCACTGCTGGTCTCATGCTGATGCTGCAGAAGATGAGGAGTTTCCCGTAGATCATTTAACATATGCCAGTGTAACAAGGATATGCCATGCCATGTGAGATGTCATAAGTTGCCAACATTGCGTATCTATCTTCATCATGTTCTTGGTATCCCTGCGCTGATTTCAACAGGCATTGCATAAGTGTCCTTTCAAATATACTGGTCATAAAAAAAAAAATAATAGCGTTGTGAAGTGCAAGGTCAGGACTTCTGTGCATGTAATCTTATGTGCATGTAACTTCCGTGCATAGGGGAGTTTTTACTTTTGTTGGCAACCTTTCCCACACCGTGCCCACATAATGAAGAAGTACACTAATTTAAGTTATACAGGAGTGGAAGATTTACAGAAGCTTTATGGATTTATACCTATTCCATGCCTAGAAGTTTTTCCCATTCCTTTGAAGACAGAGAGGAAACAAAGAGTTATATTTATCTAAAGGTTTTTATCCATGCACTGAGAGCTCATTCAGTTAATTTTATGTGTTTAGTCATGCAGAAAGCTTAGCAATATGTTAAAGGCATGGTAGACAATTTAATGTTTCACAGAAGACAACATACAGACACAACAGGTCCACCCAGCCATGTGTCCTGACTCTCATACTGGCTGGTAAAGAAGAATGAAATAAACATATGTTAATAGTTCTCTTCTCTTGAAACCTCTCATGATTTGTGACTTCAGACTTCCTGTGTCTCAAGACTCTCTGAGAGAATGCTTTTTGATCATGTCACCAGAGCATTGAGATCATTTAGTAGTGATACACTTTTCCCCACAATTCTCATTTTAATAGAGATGAGATTATATAAAGAATTTAAACTTGGGCAGTACCAAGTGCAATCCATTAATACTGAAGAGTAATAAAAACTTTCAGTGGGAGAGGCTGAGTAATATTTAGCTACTGTTAGGGGTTTTAGCTTATCCAGGACAAACTTTCTTTTTTTCTCCCCTATGACACAAAGTCATCAAAAATAGCTGAGAGAAGAATAATTTCAAAAGGAGAGTTCATTTAATATTTGTAATTGAATTTCACAGTTCCTCATAACTACTGATATTGCAAGGAAAAAATCCCCAAGTCTAGGCATGTCTAATTCATTATTCACTATTATGGATTTGAACCGATAATTTTGGCAAAATAATTTGTTCTCTCAGCAGTTAGGAACCAGTTACAGGTTGCTGTGATAATGTAACCTGCAATATGAATGTAATATTGCATACAGCAGAGAGGGAAGGTAAAACAGCTGTGCTGGGAGGTCTGCAGTTACACTGGATAATTGGCAGTTCAAT
Organism: Psilopsiagon aurifrons; assembly: GCA_025447955.1. Classification (NCBI taxonomy): domain Eukaryota; kingdom Metazoa; phylum Chordata; class Aves; order Psittaciformes; family Psittacidae; genus Psilopsiagon; species Psilopsiagon aurifrons. The sequence goes on from JAOEHY010032325.1 coordinate 15,069, forward strand.
AGCACTTAATGACTTTTTTTCTTTATACTAATATGAATGTTGAATTTTCATTAGTTCATGGTTATGTCTCGACGGTACAATACAGCACTCTGCAGAGATGCGAGAGGTACTTCTGGTGCAGTTAGTACAGCTTCTGGAAGCTGTAAAGTTAAGTCATTACAGAGCTCCATGCAGGGTTGTTGTATCAGTGGGAGTTAGGTCCTTGAATATGGCTTGTTTCACAAGCTTTAAATAGGTTATCCAGCATATGACCAGCATCCAGCCAGCGCTGATAGTCCTCTCCCCTTAAAAGAGAGAAGTGCTTCTATAAGACAGGTATTTTTATTGTAAGGCAGGTATTTAAGACAGTAAGGATGACTGGCCCTCCAGGAGTGCCCATCTAGAAGTGCTAACAAGGTAAGAAGATTGAGAAGACAATGAGAGGAGTTAGCTGACCCAGGATAAACGAGCAGTTTTTAGTTAATGCTGGGATGAATTCCACATATTGTTCCTCCTTAACCTGGTGGGATGAATTCCCTGTATTTTTTTTCCTTAACCTGCCTTTTCACAGGTAAATAGAAGAGTGAACTGATACACAGTTGATCTTTAGCAGCAGCAAGTAATGTTACCCAGTAGGTTAATGCATGTAAAATTTTGACTATGATTTGAGTTATGGAAGGTTTTTCAAGGAGGCTTTGTGTGAGTCCTGATTCAAAACACACGTAGGACAGAGAAGATAACCTTTAAAAGCAAGCTCAGATCCATGTGATTAGAAATAGGTCATCCCTTGCTCTTTTAATTGAGATGTAAGGTAGCCCCACTATTACACTCTGCTTGTCTGTTAACCCTAAAATTACTTGAAAGGAACAGCTTCATTCCCTTGAGTTACACGTAGTTATTTCCTCACCACAAGGGATATTTTAACATGTGCCATTCAGGTGGTTACTTGCCCATAATAGGCCAAGCAGTTGAGCTCATTGATTAGTTATAACGTCAAATGTTGTGTTGTAATCCAATTCATGCACCACATGAGCTTCATTGGGCAGCTCTTTGGGAATGAGCTGGTTCAAAATCAGAACTGAGGGCTTCCCCTTCTAGCAGCTGAACTTGGCTATGCAGGGAAGCTGAGCCCCTCTCACATTTTGCAGTGGGGAAATAGGTCTGGAAGAGTCAGAAATTGAATCCTTCAGACTTAGAATGCTAAAATGTATACTAGTGGAAACCATTTTCCTACTTAATCAAAAGTTACTTTGTAAGCATATAGCTATTTTTCTTGGTGGTTTCTGATGCCACTGTGCCTTTTAATATGCACAGAAATTTTCAAGTTGAAAATCATAGACAGTACAAACATGCACTTGAATTCTGAATTCTAAAATACACCAAGTCAAGATGGGATTACTAAGTAATGCAGTTAAGCCTTGTTATTTATTAAAGATCCAAAAGGTGAACTTAGACTTTTTTTTGTAATATAACACAAAGACATGTCTGTATTTCTCTGCACCAGCAATGATTTGTTTTGACTTCTGACCTCCTAGGCTATCCAGATAACAATACTTGGCCTTTCCAAGCATTTTCCAATAGTGTAAAATAGGCTTCCTATTTGGATCACAATACCATCTCCCATACTGACTGGAACTTCATATAGGACTCGGAAATTAGATATGACCCTCAATTTTGTTTTCTAAAGGACCTGTAAGCTGTGCCTCTGCTAGATTTAGGTTTTGTGGTTCTCCTGATGATCTGTAGAATGTCAAGACTTCTGTGCTTAGAGCATGGTGCCTGAGCTCAGGTATGCACCAGTTGTATGTTAATCATTAGCATGGGTTCAGCTCAGCATTTTCCTTGGTGATGCTTGGGTACTCTGGAGGTTAGCACATGCCAGGTCCATTCCAAGGTAGAATGCAGCTACTTTTGCTGTGACATAAGTTACTGTAGTAGAAGCAAACTGTGCCATGCCACACCATGTCATACCACTTGTCCTTTGGACCAGAAAGCTCCATGTCTCACTTCAGTTGCTCAGCTAGATATATCCAAAAAGTACAACTTACTGCATCCAAGTGAAGTTATGTTATCACTTTCCTAAGGGGAGAGCTGTGACCCTCCAGAGGGGATACATCCTATTTGGCTGGTAGTACCTATATTAGGAGATAACTTGGAGAGGGCTTGTTTCTTTTCATTCTCTGTACCGGGAGCATGGCATGGGCAAAATGCCTATGTGTTTTGCTCCTGGCAGTAGATGAAATGAATACTATCTGCCTGTCTTCTTGACTCTGCCCTGCTCTTAGAGCTCTTTGTTTCTCTAGAGAAAATAGGTGGACAAATATTCTCTGCATGTCAGGGAAACTGCTGTTGCAAACTTGTTTTTCAGGGATGAGCTCTCTCTCTTGGTCTTGCTTGGCTTCATAGCCATTGGCAGTGACTTTCCCCAAAGTTTGAAACTGCATGTTAAGCTGCATCATGGAGCAGAAAGCTCTGGTAGTGCAGCAATGGCTACTAATGAAGAGAAGAAGGAACTTAAGGTGCCATCTGAGCCAGCTACACTGGGCAGTTAACATACACTTAAACTGAGATGGAGATGTTGTTCATGACATTTTAGGTCGATAATAGTTCTTAGTTCGAGAGTTCTTATCTTCATGAAAACAAACTAAGGAAAGTACCAGAGTCCTCTAAGCAGCCTTTGCTAGGTACCTAGAATGTAGGTACAAGTTAATTGGCTAGATGAGGTGGACTGGACTTCGCCTTCACCTCATGTGACAGAGAAAGTAAAGGGAGGTAGTTAGCAGTACCTGTGTGTTTGTGTGATGAATGAGAATTGAGTAATTAAGAAAGATCTTTTATTTCCTTTTAGTAAAAAAATGGTGTCTGCTTTGGCATTTCTTCAATTTTTTTGAGCTGAGTTAGCTTGGGAATAGATTAGCTATTTTAAAAATGTTGATTATCTGTCTACAATTCTTCTTATAAGCCTTCCCCCTTATATGGGCAGGGGAAAAAAAGAAAGAGGAATAAAAAGACGGGCAGTGAATTAGAAAATGCATTTCAGATAGTTGATCAGCTTATCTTTCCAGTAGGCCCACTTTAGTCACATGCTCATGTATTATTAACCTGACTCTAAAGTACTGCATCAAGTTTGATAATGTACGTCTTTCCCGGCATACCCATTTAGGTGGTGTTAGGTGCCTTTTGAATTGGATGCTGATGCTATAATTTGGAAAGGAAGGCCAGAAGTTTGCATTAGTAAAGTATTTTTTTTACCTTTGCATTAAAAACAGCAACAAAAAAAGAAACCTCTGAAGAAGACTCCTTTTGCTTACCTTTCTAAAGAAATAATATAACCTTGACACTCATGGTGTTACCCCTTTCTTTAATTAGACACATTTAAAAGGATCTCATTTATAGTTTTACCTTATATTCCTCTAATTTACCCACAGAGACATATGAATAATGTCATTTAGTTACCACCTGGCACAAAGGTTTCTATATATGAAAAGTGGTTTAACTGAAAATAGAATTAATCCACTCAAATGTAAGTATACCTATTAATTTGACTGCTGGTGCTCACCGAACAGCTGTAGTTAAGATAGAAGTCATAGTCATTTGTTACTACTTTTCCCTAAAGGTCCCTGAATGATTTTTTTTTAATAGCTGAAGAAAGTGACCAAATCTCATGACTCTCCTGTAGGAATCTGTCTCAAATTTTCTTTGTCTTTTCTCTGGACTCTTGATTATTCACATCTATTGTTCCCCAAAGCAGGAGGCTGCATTTTTCTCATTGTTATTTTTCTAGTCTTTTTCCTAAGGTGCTTAGGCTATAAAAAACCCCAACAAACCCAAATCAAACAACAAACTGTTGTGGGAAAACCAGATGTCTCCCTCTCCCTGAAAACACTGCTGAATTAAGCTAAATACAAATGTAGCTTGCTATTTTCTGGCACAAAATTAGCTAGCCCTTTTGAGTTTGGCTGTAGCTGATGCTTGCTGCTACAAAGCATGGTAATAAATGAGTTTTAAAGTTCTTTGCAACACTATATTTTTTTTGGTTGTAGCATTTACAGAGCTATATTGGATGTCATATGGACCTTGCTGTATGTAGCATTGTTGAATCCTATATGTGTCTTGCACATTGATATGTTATTGTGACCTCCTTCATGACAAGAAAACCAAATCAAACCTGAAATAAAATGTTGCAATGAATCTATACTTAATGATGGATCAATTCTGAGAAATTCGATTAAGACACAGCATTATTGCAGTAACAGTGCTGAAGATTCAGAAGATTAATTTAGTTAATTGCTTCTAGAGGACACAAAATGAAACACTACCTTTAAGAGATGAGTGATGAATCTTCAGATACATGGAAATAATGGGTGTGAGGATCTGACTAGATGTAATGACGATGAAAGCAATCAAAGGATGAAAGTGTCAGGGTTACTTTTCAATCATTGGATTGTGGTCATCTATCACTGCAACCAGATTTTGTCCTAGCTTCTACTGAGACAGCTGGTATATTTTCATCTTTTCCTCCCTGTTGTATGTTGCTGAATCTTCATGTCAGTTACTCTTCAGTCATCTTTTTGTCAGAGGTATGATATTTTTTCGTCAGTTCTTCAGAACAACCAACCCATTGCCAGTTAGGCTTTCTCATATTCTTCAAGACGCCCTTGCCTACAGCTGGCTACCCTACTCTGCTCAACACTCAGCTCCAAATCCTTTTCTCTGTCTTCTTTTCTACTAGTGTGGCATGGCTGTCAGTACAGGCATGTTAATTTGTTGAAAACAGAAAGTGCTTATTTTTAATGATATCATTATATTGTCTTACTTGTGTATTTGTTTTGAATTGAACAGCAGACTTCCGTGCTGTGTAAATGAATATAAGAAAGGTCAAATTTTAAAAGAGGGACAAGATGGTTGCAAGAAAAATCCTCCAGTTTACTTCAACCTGTGCTTTTGCTGTAGTGAGCCATACTATAAACTGTAACTGTTTCTAATGGAGTTAGAAAACAGAGGGAAGGAAGATGGGGGCAGAAGAGAATTGTTCAATTTTTAGATTACTATAACATTGTAGTGAAGTGAAAGTTCTATTTCATTTGGTTATCATTGCTCAGCAGGAACAGGGCATGTTTACTGTTTTTCACAAAAAACATTGGTAAATAGACAATTACTTAGAAGGAGCTGTAGTCTCCATGTGATCAAAACCAGGTATTCAATATTCCTCCAAGACACTTATTGATTGAAAAAACTCCAGGGGAGATTATTCTAACTACATCATATCAGGCTTCTGAGGAACACATTTATCCCTTCCCCTTCCTCTTTCCTTCCTAAATACAGGGTCAAATTTGGCTATTACATGCAGTGATGCATTTTCAGTGGTGCCAACGAGAAGAGGTTTCATTCCATCCTCTGTCAGCTGCCAGATTGGCAAAAGCAAAGCAATTCTAGCACTAATGCCAATATTCTGACTGTCAGCTTGTCCCGTTGTGTCTTCATAGGATGGCACAAAAGCTACAGACATGCAGATCTTCATGCCAAGGCCAGAGTTGTTAAACAGCTAATTATCATAGCCTAAATTTTTGGGTGCTTTGAAGGGAGAGAAGTGCCCATGCTTTCCATCCTGTGTATATTCCCTGAAAAACTAGGAATACATTGTGAATATTGGAGAGTGTGTTAAAAGCAACAGAAGAATTCTATGCAGTTACAAGACTAAATTCCAAAGATGCTTTGAATTTTAATTTCTTTGAGAAACTTCTTTTCAGATGTTAATTCTATTGATCATCCCATGATTCATACAAATTTCAGGTTTCGTTCTGCTGTCTCCCTGTTTCTAAAAACAGCAAAACACATGGCAGAGCTGTGGCTGATATTTAGTTCAATATCTTCATACAGATGCAAATGATATTACTTACTCCTTAGCTTTACAAGAATATTGGCTGGAACTCTCAGATGCTGATATGTTGATAAAACTTGCACTTGTGCATTAATTACTCTTGGGTTTATATTTGTTGTTGTTAATTAAGTGTTCTCTTTAGTGGGCAACAACTGTAATGCTGGTCATGATTCCTGTTGATACATAGTCTAGTGTTGTACTGTATGTTTTGTGTATGAAAAGGCATTTTTAATCCAGAAGTCTAGTATATATCCTGATTGTTTTCTAGAGTTTGCATGTTGTCTGTTGTCTCAGTGCAAGAGAGTAAGAAGCTGAGGATCCCCTTTGGGCACGAGGTTAGAAATACCTCCCTGGAGCTAATACACCTTTTCTGTCTAGGTAGGATATGGAGAGAAGCTTATCAGGATGAAGAGAGGACAGAATTTGTGTGCAACAGGGTCTGTTTGACACTTACATGACTCGGCAGCATTGCATTTTTTTAGTCATTGCTCTGCTGCTGTTCATGCTGGGAGCTGGATCTTTCAGGCCAATTTGAGATCAGAGGAGCAAGAAAGTGATTTAAGACAACTTCCAGTTTTCCCTTTCAGCTGCTCTGACTGTAAACTTGACCTGATGAAGATCTGATCACTACATTTTCAGAATAACGTTTTCTTAATTCTTTTCTAGCAAAACTCCCAGTGAAAAATAATATAAATCTGAATAAAAAAGTGTGTTCAACTCAGCGTATAGGATCTACCAGAAGATCCAACACCATCTTTTTCTTGGTTTTCCTTCATAGATATAAACAAACTAGAGCATTCGACACTGATAAAAGGGAGAAAAAAACCTTTATTTATTATTCAATAATTTCCAGAGGCTCAGCATCATTTACGGTTAGTGTACATCCCAAAGAAATTAGTAGAGACTTGACTTGACAGTTCAACAGTTACTGCCAGACTATGAAGAAATATCCCAAGGAACCAAACCGAATTTGACCTGCATTCATGTGCTTGTGTGCCTGTGTCTGTGTTTCTTATACTGTCCCACTACGACCTTCAGCTCCTTCTCTTGAGTGACACAAAAAAGGAAGGGACACATACACAGACACTGCTGCCAATAGGCTACTTAACTACAGTTCTGCAAAGTGTTTCTGAGTGCTGGGGGTCCAACCAACCTTACCAATAAATTCTTGGAGTGTTTCATGGGGTGGCTTTAGAACCTGCCAGCTGGTGCTTCCTCAGAGGCTTCGCAGGGACTGTTCAGAAGCCTGCACAAGCTGAAGACACTTCTGATACCCAGCTAGCATACAGCCACCACTTTTTGGCGGGTGAAGAAGTCTAATAGTAAAGACTAGAGATGTTCTTGCCGCATGGCCTCAGTGCCAGAGTATATGCTTAATATTCTAGTCATATTTAATTCACTAGTAGAGACATAGCCATGGAGTCTCTGAGAAATTTATATAAGGACCTGTAGGCCTAATAAATTCAGCTTGGTTTTTTTGTACGAGATGTACTGGCTGTTCTGCATTGAGCCTTATTAAACATCCTCACTAAGCCATGCCTGTTGAACTTTTAAGTGAAGGTGAATTCTCAGCAGGAATTCAGAGCTGGTGAAAATTCCCCAGAGTTTTTGTGACAAAAGGCTCCAGTGATGTTTGCTGTTCAGCTTTTCCCAAAGAATATTTTTTTTCCTGAAGGGAATACATGACTAGAGATCAACAAGCCCCAGGCCCATAGCTGACGCTGCACTGGCAGGTTGTCCCTGTTGGGTGTGGTGGCCATCTCTGTGGACACTATTGCCCTACACTTTTCATCCTTGACACCATTAAAGCCTTTCTGTGATGCAAACGTTCCTTTCCCTTTTTTGTTGTAGCACACTAAAGAAATATTTGATGTTCAGTGCATGAGAGATGAGGGAGAAAATGTCAATGAAGTTAAGACAGATAAAAATTTGTTTGATGTATACTGATCAAACCAGGTAATTTTTTTATATTTTTTTAAGTGCTACTTAGAATTATTTTTCAGGCTTTATATTAATAGGAGTAGGAAACTGTCTGTTTTGGAAACATGTCAGTGGAGAATGAAGGCGACTGACATCTTCATTTCTAGCAGCAATCTGTAAGATTACCATTAAAAAACACCTTCTCCACACTGAGCTGATCAGACTTCTCTGTGTGTTCTTCAGGATGACCTTTGAGCTGCTCGTGGGGTCCAGAGGGTCTGATTCTGCCCACATGTATCTGTTCTCTGTTGAAAAGCCTGACAAGCAAGATGTGGGTGGAGGATAGTTTACAAAACCAAGGTCCAATACTGAATGTCTGTAAGGGAACTTCTTAGCAGAATGCCATGTTCATCAAGCATTTAAAATAACTGTGGAAGTAGCTTCCATTGGTAGGTCTCAAAGTTCCTTCTAAAGGAGTTAAACAGGAGTTAAAAGGTGTGGGCCACAGATGAGAGAGGAACCATGTTCTATGTCCTTCAGCAGACCTGTGACAGATCCTGCTTTCCTGAGATGTGGTCCAGTTTTTGGTGATGAAAGCTGATACTGTGCAGTCCAGTAGGTGCAGACCTGCAGAATGCAGCTGGGTGGCCAATGTCCGCATTAAATCCTGGGTGTTTGTTTTATAGAAGTAGTTCTGGTTTGGTTTGGTGGGTTGCACAGCAATTTACAATTGGAGCTTTGGTGTGCTTGTAGGAAGCACCTCTGGTTTGGGCACAACCAAAAGAAGTAAAGCTATCATGCTCTCAAAACAGCTTTGCAGTGTGAACCAAGGTATAGTAAGGGAGAACAGTTGGCAGATTCACTTCAAAAGCATGTTCCCATTTTGAAGTACAGTGTAATATAGATAGCTCAAGCCATACTGGCTGCCATTTTTAGAATGAATTGTCATTTCGTTTTGGGACACTGAATCACATCTCCATCTGATGTGTTATTTATTCATCACTTAATTAGCAACTAGTTGTAAAGTGGTATCTTCATCTTTGTTCTCATCTGTGCTGTTTACAAGAAGCAGTGGTAAACGGGTGTAAGAATTGCTGTATCAGCTCATACCGAATGGCTCCTAGCCCAGTATACCTCTGACTGGGACTAGTATCAGATGTTTAATGAGTAACACAAAAAAGTAGTACTTCCCTGGAAAAAACTCCCAGCCTCCATGATTTTCAATCCAGGAATATTGCAGTTGGTTGCAGATGGTTTCTTGATTAAGCTAAAGGATATTAAAATAAATAATTGCACTTATGTGCCTAATATGCACCTTGATAAAGGATATATCCATATATAGTTTTTGGCTACGTTTTTCCTTGTAGGTCATACTTTCTGCAGTATTTTGTTATAATGCAGATCGTCATCATCATTGCTAGTTGTGTTTATTAAATTCCCCAGAGCTGTCCAGTGTTAATCACTGACATTGCAGTGAAATCTAACTCCTTTCACTCACACAGATATCTGGAAGTTGTTTGCTTTCACCAACTGTTTCCTCTGAATGCCAGAAAACTTTAATGTACAAACAGTATGAAGCATTGTGTGTCTGCCTGCAACTGTAAGGGGAAAAATTGCAAACTCTCCCCGCAATATCTTGACTTTCCTAGTCTTTATATCTCAGAGCAGCAGCTCTTTTGCTTTAAATTGTCTAGTCCTTAAAAATCTTTCTGAAGTAATGTTTGGCTTATGCTATTGGGAATTCGAGAAAATCTGAATTTCTGTGGATAGTCAGAAGTGGATTAATTTATGTCTGAGGCTGCTTTTCCTGAAGCTCCTTTTGCCTACAGTACTGAGTTCTGCAGTATATAGGAGTGTGTAATCCCCAAAATGAAAGTTTCTGATGACTTCAATGAACTTTAAAAAAAGAAACTAATGCATTTTGGAAGGTGTTAAAATGTGTATCTTTTGATGCAGAATAAGAATTGAGAGTTCTTTCAAGAGCTAGTGACTCCTCCCTTTCCAAAAATATAAAGCTTCACAACTAATTGTGAAATCTATGACAGAAAATTGGATTGCATCTCTTTAAAGGGGCTGCATATTTTCTTAATTCTATCATAAACAGGTGGAGAACAGGATATTTTTCCTGTGTTCAGAGTATGATTGAGATATAGAGCCCTTACTGAGGAGCTGGTGATGAGTTCCCAGGTGTCTCAGATTAGACATAATTTGTGGTTCCTTGTACACAAGCAGAACTTTCACTGAGACACAGTCTTAATTTTGCAGTATTTACTTTCCCACGTTCTTCACCTCAGCATCTTCTTTGCTGTTGCCTACCCTGGAACTGGCATAGACATTTCCATATAAGTCAATCACTGCAGCATCAGGTATGCTGAAAAACAAGAGGAGAATGGAGAGTGGGCAGAGAACGGGAGAAGCTAATCCTCCAGTAGTTCTCTCGGCCTGTTTTGGTGCTGCAGACTGCTCAAATTATTTTCTAGTGGGTTATTTCAAGGTCTTCCAAGACTATTTTGATGGAATGACCAGGTGGTGCAAGAGGAGTCACAAACGCCTGTATGTTCTCCACCCCTCCTTAAACCACAGCTGTGGGTTATCAGACTCCAGCGTGGATTTTTGCCACAGTCAGATAGGCAGACAACAGACTAATGGTGCTTTTCATGGAATAAGAGCTGGTATTCTTGCAGGGTATGTGAAGTACCCCTATAGAAGCCTTCCAAAGTCATCTGGAGTGTAGGAGAGGACACCAGGCAGTAGACTTATTGTGATGCATGGTCTTCTCTAGGCCACTTCCAGATGTAAACCATTAATTGAGCTGTGTGGGAACCAGACTGTATATTTAATGGCAATTTTATTATTTGCACATTTGTTTTGGCCGAGAATCAGCAAAACCCTAATATTTAAATATTTTCAGTAGAGCATTTTAAAACATACTTCTTGGGAGCAGTCAAAATGCTTTTTATCGTAACGCTGATTTTTTTTGTTCAATGCAATATGAATTTAACATACAACTATACTGAAATATTTACTGAAATATTTCAACAAACATTGATTTTCTTCAAACAGGTTTCTGCTAAATCACATTTTGTCAAAATCAATATATTCTGGCAGACAAAGTATAATTTTGATGCCATACTACTTTTTAGCAATGTGTAAACACCTGCAGCGCTATTGGGATCTGCTCATCATGGTGCTGAGCAAAGTGCAAATGCATGATTAACGAACCTGTGTCTTTATGCTTGCTGAATCTTTCCAGTACAAGTGGGAAAATAAAGACGTAAAATAGACTTTATTTACTTACTACCATGTAGGAGCAGTAACAGAGCTAACTCTGGGAATACAGAAATATATTGAAGCCTGAGCTTTCAAGTTCTTATTTTCACTGTTATTTTAGACAACACAGGTTAACACTACTGTTTTAGCATGTGATGATCACACTTTGCTTTGTAACTATATTCTATGTCATGCTCTAAAAAATCTGTGCTTGAAATTAATTTATTACATAGGTGCACTTAGTCATTTATTTGTTTGTTTGTTTCTTTGTTAGCCTTCTTTCTGAAGAAGCTTCTGTGGAGCAGTTTAGTCCTTCACAGTGGGATCCAGTTGCATCAGATACTTTCAGAGAAGTAAATATTTACATACCTATTGAAATATTTCTCTTAGAATTTATAGTTGCAATCAATTCTGCCTCACTAATCACAAAAGATAGGGTATAAATGTACCCTATCAGGCACACCCTTGTGATCTTTCATAAACTTACATACACTCAACAAAGGGCTGCTAACTTTGCAGTATTATTTGCTCTATTATGTTAGCAGAATGAATATATAGATCAATAGTTGGTCCTCACTCTGGACAGGACAGATGTGAAGGGGTGTTATTATCTTTTGACTGATGAATTCTAGGTGGGAGGTGTAGTGTGGTTGTAGCAGCCAGCGGGGTAACTGTATATGCTTAAACACACAGTAAGCTGGATGAACTGAAGTGGATCCTGACTACGTGCGATTTTCTACACTGGGAATGTGAAAGTCTTTAGCTGATGCATGTTTAGGTTGTGCTATTAATGCCTAGGTAATACCACAGGTATCACAAAAATCACAGAAAGCCCTAGACATTCAGGACAGACTTGTTAGTGGGGCCGGACAGACTTGTTAGTGGGGCCATACTGGGATAATTTCATACTCCTTAAGATCCTGCTGTCATGCCTGCAGTGCAAGCTCAGAAAAATAGCTCCAGGTGCACACAGTGATGTGGCATTTGTAAAGACCATGTCATTGCATTGGAATGATTACTACTGGAAGAGGAAGTCAGCATTAGAAATTACTCTAAAATAGAGACTGAATCTCCTGCTTGATGCATGATTTGCCCATTTCTGTCTGTGATAGACTTAGTAAGCTTTTTTATGCTTTAATGATCACAGAGAATGTGATATATGTGTATAAAATATGTATCTTTTACATTCTCAGTAACATATGTGGCTACATGTATTACTGAATTATAGTGAGGAGGACAGTAAATCCTAATTGAAACCAAAAGGCTTTCTTGAAGTTGCACCATTTTCAGTGCTATCTTCCAATATGGGTGCGTGTAGCAAGCGCTGAGCTGCCTTCATTCCAGAACCTCATGAACTGCTGCAGAAAGTTTTTTCCTCTTTTTGGTGCTGACACGTGACACGTGACACGTGTCTCAGATGCTGCCCCCCTTCTTCTCTGTCATACATCAGATACAGACAACAAACTGATTTCTTACCTGAAATAATTCCATGGCCCAACACATGTGCCTCTATTCACAATGCCTCACTTCTGAAATCGGTAATACTGTGGCATTTTAAATAATTGGGAATTAGGTTTTTGTGTTTTTAAGATGTTGTGTATCTAAAATGCATTTATTAGTTATATATATGGGGAAAAGAATGCTTAAATTGAGTGGCATGATGACTGCAAGGCATCTTAGAATCAATATTTTAGAAATATGTTGATTTTGGAATCATTTCACAGAAGAACACAGTAAAACAGGCAGGCAAAAATCCCAACTTCAAAAATGTCTCTGTAGCGGCTACTAAAAATAATTTAACATAAAAAATGAATTCTTACAATTTTGACTGTCTTAACTGATGTATTAGACCTCCAGTACTGTATGCATGTTAGGATAATAATAAATGTAAAAATGTAATATGTAAAATGTAATAGTTCAGACAAGCTCATAATTATTTATTACTTGTTGATCCCTTAATAGAACATTAGTCATCTGAGCTTTCATTTTATTTTCCTTCAAGATATCTCATCATTTTAGAAATAAAAAATGACAGACTTTAAAAATTCTACATAAATGTGTCCTGGCCTGTTATTTAATTTTTCAAAATGACATTTTGCTTTTTGTTCAGATTGTGTTTCTGCTTGAACGATTCATACATATTTTTGTAGTGTCTGAACTACTCCTGCTTGTAAGGTAGAAGGTAGGTATTTGCCTCCAAGGTACAGTCCTGTGTGGCACTTAGTCTTATACAAGTTCAGTTAACATTTTAGAAAGGTAAAATCATCAATAATTCTATGTTCTTAAAGAGGAGTAAGTAAAATAAATGAACACTAAATGTTGTATTGTTTCACTCAACACTATTTGTTGTTCCTGTGCATTAAAGAGTACTGTTTTAAAGAGAATTCTTTCAGTCCAGTAGTGCTAGTAAAACTAACTCTAATTTCCATTCCCATTGTGATCATTTTTCTTCCAAGTACTTAATTGGATAAGATTATCATGTAAAAAAAAAGTTGTTTACTTACATATGTATTTAGTTTTCCCAGAGTTGTTGAGGATTTCCTAATAATAAATTGGATGACTACAAGCAAAATGTAGAAAAGCAGCACTAAAAAAAAACCCAACAAAACTGCAAAAAAACCTAAATTTCTTTCGTGGAATTTCACTATTATTTTTAAACTTTTGAAAACCACTTGTAGACTTCTACTCATTAACATGTTGAGGTTAAAACTCTAAGATATACTCTCCATTGTCTTTACTGCAAAGCCTGATAGAAGTAATAGCAATTCCAACCGTCTCCCTTCTGTCAGTTATTTTAAATGGTCTTTCATGCTTGGAGAGCTCATAATAAGTTTCTAATGCTTGTGTCAATGAAGTTTATTTCATAGCGCTTTCACTGCATCACACATAGAGCATGCCATAGCACAGCAGAATGTCCAGTGGAGGAAAAACCCTCTAAATAACATGTGAGTGACTTCCAACTCTCACAGAAATACAAAATGTCTCTGAAGTCTCTAAGTTTTCTGCCTTAATGTAGAAAACCTGCCTTGATTCCAGTAATAAATTCCTAATCCCTTCGTTGTCATCTGTTAGAAGTGTGGATGAGTTCTGACTAGAATCCTTCATCTTGACTTAAATGTTTTTACCATATTCTTGAGTGGAAGTATGAGCAAATGCAGCTTAACCTTTTGGGGATAGAAGCTATTTTAAAATACAGAGTTTGCATGCTATTTTTACTATTTTCTGTATTGTGAAGAAGCAGAGAAATAAAGAGTCAGGGAAAAAGATAAATTATTTTTCCTTCAATCCTAAATCTACTGCTTCCATCTGAAATTAGATAGAGCTTGAAATACTTACTGTCCCCCCAGAGGCACTAGATTAAATCAAATGCAGATTACTTAACTCTCTGAGTTAATGCATTTGAGAAATTGCAGGAGGAGCTGTTTGCTCTGGTGGTGCGAGTCTTGAGGTAGTGAAGGACTGCTCCCATGCTCCTGGAGCTGTCCGTGATGACTCTCCATGGGTCTGGGTACTAGTGCCACTCACCACAGGCTATGGGATGGTGCAACGGCTGTGGTCTTGAAACCTCTTTTCCCTCTTGCTGACAGCACTGACCCTTGTACTTGCTTCAAAGAGAGATTGCAGACTGCAAAGGGAAGGAATAAATACAAGAAACTTAATGTATACTGTTGGTCAACGTTGGCAGTATTCTCTTCTCTGTTGAAACACACTCAGTCTCTGAAAGAGTGCAGCCTGAAGGGCCCCAGTTTGTAATCTGGCAGCAGGAAATTTCCTTTCAGTTCATCTGTTGAAAACCACCTTGGAAATGTTGGCGTCCTGGCTATTCCACTCATGCTTTTGCAGGAGTCCTTCCTTCTTTGTTTATAGTGGCATTAAGGCAGAGCAGTGTAAAAGAGATAGAGAACAAGGGGAGAACCTAGTTCAAATTGGGAACTATATTTTGAGGCATACGTTCAGCATTGATGTGGGGCACACTGTGGTCAGCAGAGTTAAAGGCACTCCTAATGTTAAATGGCTTGCCAAACAAAAGTGGATACATACACTTTTCTGACTTTGTGTTGCAATTGGGGAAGAAATGCTCTAAAAGGATTTATTTATGGAAAAGTTTAATAGATACCGTTTCAAGATTCATGGTCCATTTAAAAATACAATTTGACAAATGACCTTATGCTTTCAGATAAGCAGTAAAATACTTTATGAGTAAAGCATTTTTTTTTCCGTTTCATTGTTCTCATACACAGCTAGTTCAAGTGCAGCATCATTCTTACGTAGAGTATTAATTGCCATTTTGTTTTATTCCATGTATTCATTTTATATTTTAAATTTTAAAACCATAATAAACATTTTGTAGGAAGATCAGAAATGAAAGTCAAAATAATTGCTAATAGTTAATTAGAAATTGTTTACTTCTCAATGAAAGAATGGCAAATTGACTTAAGATTTGGGTAACATCACAAGAATAGTTCCTGTGATCACCTAATAAACTCTAAATTAGCACCCTAATCCTGAGAGAATCTCTGCTTGTAGTGTGTAGATATTGAGAGCAGTTCAGAGACATTACAGGAGGCATAATATACACATACCATAAAAATAATCTATATGGTGGTGGTTTAGAAAAGATGTGAAGGAGAGGTGGTTTGTAGGATGTATTAAGCTGTGGAGGAGACTTGCAGTTAAGTAGCGGAAATCTCCATTTTTAAACTGCATACCAACATGCTCAGGAACAAGCAGGATCAGTCAGTATATTTCATTCTTTCAGCCCTCGTGAGATAGTCTCCCTCATTCTCTTTTCCTGTGCACCTCCATTTGGAAGCTTTATGTGTGCGGCTTTGCAGGTGAAGCAGTGTCATCTGCACTTTGGCTGGCTTTGACTCCAAGGCTGAGGCATCAGTAAATTTAACCTGTTTATTAAAATTGGAAATGAAATCAAATGAACAGCAGCAGACACTTTAAAAAAGGAACTTTAGGAGGGATCTGAAGCCTTAGGGTGCTCAGTTCAGGGCTGTGTCTGAATATCAAGACCAGAGAACCAAGGTCAGCAGAAGCTGGGGGAGGAAATGGGTTTCAGAGTGGCTTTTTAGACAGAATCATAGAATGATAGAATGGCTGGGTAAGAAACAACCTTATGTAGTTCTACCCCCCCTGCCTTGGACAGCAACACTTCCCATTAGTTCAGGTTGCTCAAAGTGCCGCCCAGCCTGGCTTTGAACATAGCTTCCTTGGGCACCCTATTCCAGTGCCTCACCAAGCTCAAAGAAAAGAACTTCTTCCTTATTATCTAACCTGAAATTCTCCTGTTTAATTTTAAACCCATTACTTCTTGTCCTGTCGCCACAGTCCCTGATGAAGGGTCCCTCTTCAGCATCCTTGTAGGCCCCCTTCAGATACTGGAAGGCTGCTATGAGGTCTCCATGCAGCCTTCTCTTCTCCAGGCTGAACACCCCCAACTTTCTCAACTGGTCTTTGTATGTGAGGTGCTCTAGCTCCCTTGTCATCCTTGTCGCCCTCTGGACTTGCTCCAACAGCTCCATGCCCTTCTTATATTAAAGACATCAGAACTGCACACAGTACTCCAAGTGGGGTCTCACAAGAGTAGAGTAGGGGGGCAGAATCACCTCCTTCAACTTGCTGGTCATTTTTGGATGCTTATTAGTACCAGTGTGTGCGGAGACTGGAGAGCATTCAGATCTTTTCATTTTCTAAACTGACACTTTAAGCTTGAATAATATAATTTGAATGTACCTACCTCATTTGAGTAATACATTTTTCTTCAACGCCGCTGTGATCCTTAGCACTGCCAATTGATGGAGAATGTAAAAGCATTAGGGTTGGGCAGGGTTTATCTGGCAGAAGGTGCAGTGCTGAGCGAGAGAGTGGCAGTGCTCTGTTTTATGGCCAGATGCCAGATGCAAAATCTAATGATGGCTATTGCATCTTGAAACTGATTACAAAGCTGAATTGTATTAGTGCTTGTCAGATATAAAACCAATTTGTAAGGTATTTTGTTGTTTTATGGGTTTTGAGCAGTGAGAATTCATTTTTAAAGGTTTTTTGTTCGGTTTTGCTTGGTTTTGTGTTGTTGGGTTTTGTTTTTTTTTTTCCCCTGCAACTGTTAAGGGCTAGAAACTTCTAGAAAACCTGAAGTTCTTCTGTAATTTATATGACTCCAAAACCAGAGTTTGTTTCCTATATCTTTTTTTTTTTATGCTGAGCTCCTGCATAGAGATGTGTATCTTTGAACAGAAATTCTCTACTCCAGAAGACTGTATGCCCATAAGCATATAGAGAGGGTAAGAAATCAGAGGGATGTAGTCAGGACTGAGAAGCAGAATTGCAGGAGTGAACTTGGAACATTACATCATACATAAAATATGAAAGACAAGAAAAAGGAAAAAAAAAAAAAAAGTGTTTTTAAAAATCACAGGAGTTTGGGAGGGTTTATTTTTTCCCTGAATTTTGAGTGAAGGCAGCATTATTTTTGATTCTTTTCTCATGAGATTGTGCTGTAAAAAGTCTGTATTCAGGGTTTTACAAAGTCCTTCTTGATGTGAATTTGGAATAATGTAAGTTGTAACAGTTGTAAGTAAGTTGCAACAGCTTCTTCCAGTTATGTTGTAAGTAGCATGTTTTACAGGCACTGTAAAGTAAGTAGTAGCTAAGTTTCTTTTGTGTATAATGCAAAGTTAGTCTTTCACTTCTTTTAGGAGGTGGAAAGATTTGATTATAGAAGTGGATAGTCCTTAACTCTGTAGCAGTTTTACTTACCAGCTAAGTGCCTGGAGCATTCAGAAGGAATTTCTGCCTGTGTGTCTTACAATAAGCTGATCTAAATATGTTGGAAAGGATCCAAATCATCTGAAAGATAAAATGAACTTATTATTCTTCCTCCCAGTGAGACCTCATTGGCCAGACAGCTCTGAAGCTCATCCATTTTGTTTAAATTTTCAGACAATTCATGGAGATTGCAACAAGACAGGTTGTATTGAAATCTCTTGACCCACGTATGATTGAGAAAACACCACAAATAGTATTCCCACTGTTTAGTATTTTTATAGGCAGTTGTGATGTCTACGTGGTGTTTCTCAAGAGTATAGACAGCGTAGTTTAGTGCCTCATTACCTGCAACCTGTCTATAATGTGGCAACATTTGCTTTGAAGACATCTTTTGTTGTGAATGCTCCATCACTGGCAGTTGGACAGAGTCTTGGCTGACATGGTTTAATGTGAGGTGTCCCTGCCCATGACAGGGGGGGTGGAACTAGATGATCTTAAGGTCCTTTCCAACCCAAACTGTTCTGTGATTCTATGCTTCTATGATAATTGAGAATTTTATTTGCATATGTGCAATAGGCTCCCCTTTTTTTCAGACAATGAAACCAGATTACGAACAGATAAATGCCTGTGGCATGCATATTTAGTGTCAGTGCTTATGCTTCAGTGGGTTCTTCAGTGTTTGTCCACTTAGTGAACTGCTAGCTTTTTAACTAACTCAATGTGCATATATTAAAGATATTTGAAATGATAAAATGTGCAATGAAACTGGGTTGGAAGCTGCAATCCTACTATATATGTTAATCACAAATATTATTCATTTTAGGTTACTTGGATAACAGCTAAAACATAATTAAATTCAATCAGGGTTGCAAGGCATGTTTAGGAAAATCTTTGTTGTATAATGAAAAAGGAGAACAAATGTGACCTGGGTTGTCTGCCACTTTGAGCTTGAGTATTAGTTTACTAGGACTACTTCAAACTATTTATTTGATGTCTCTCCATTTCTTTGAAAAATAAGGGGTGGAATGGTAGCTGCTGGAAACCTGGAAAAAATTGTGCTTGGTGTTTGCAAAGGTTTCAGTCTGTATGGAAAGCTGCTTCCAAACCACTTCAAAGCCTGATAGATTCTAGCACATTGAATTAAGGTAATTGATTGTACTGGGGACAAATTCTTTCATTTGGAAAAAGTAGGAAAAAGCTATTTTAAACTTTGTAACATTCTACATATTAAGGTGACTGACCTGCTGAAGTTTCTCGCAGTGATCAGAGTATACAATTAAGCTGGTTTTGCATTTTAGGGAGAACTTGAACATAGGCCTCAATGCTTCGTTTTAAAAGTAAAATGAAACTTATTTACTTTTCCTGATCCTCTCAGTACTGCGCTCTTTCAAGGGCTGGATTGCAAGTTCCACTTCAGATTTTCACATGCGAAGGTGATCAAACCCACTTAAGAAAACATCAACCTGAATTACTCATGCTTGCAACTACAAAACGTTGAGGTATCTTGAGGAGAAGCTGCAAGTAAACAAATGCATTAAAGTTAACGTTTTGTGCAGAAGTATACTAGAAATGCAAAGTAGTTTACTTTGATGATAGTGAATGTTTTAGATAAAAGAGCAAAAAGAATACTACTGCATATAGAGTTCAGGGGCAGTTATACTGATAAAAATACTGGTTTTCTCATTCCCATTTCCTTGATGATAATACCTGTCATAACTTACAATTTTAACAATTTTGCAGTTGGATTAAATGTGGCAAATATTTAACCTGGGTCTTAAGCACAAAACACCTTCTGCCCTTTATTATCCTACTGAGATGTGTAGTAGGCTTTATTGAAGGACTTCTTTGACTTACCCTGTTTATGACAGGCTGGAATTTTGATTAGTTAAGATGAAAATGTCTTCTTTGCCTACTTTGCCATTTAAAGAGTATGTAAAGTAAAGACTGAGTGCTTTGAGTTGTACAGATGATTTGATAATGTTTGTACAACTTTTAGTAATATTGAGATGTGGTGACATCATTGTGTCCTCATAAAATGTAATTAGGTATTGAATGTTTGCTTTCAGAAGTGTTCAGCCTGAGCTGCCGTTTCTCAAGAAGTCTGACAGTAGGCTGTGAAATGGAGCATAGTCAGTTCTCCCACTGCATCACATCCCACAATATTTTCTTCCAGAAATGTTTAGTAATGTCTTCGTGTTTAGTTAACAGATGTTATTTACTTTGCTGCATACTGCGGGAGAGAGGCATCAAACCTCTTACCTATGTTCTTCAAAATGTATTTAACTTCCTAGCTCTATCAGGTTTAGGAGGATGATGGCTGAAGTGATACACTTGCCAAAATGGAATGATGAAAAAATTGTGGTAAACCTTGGAAGTTCCTGGCTGTCAATTCTATGTGCAATCCGTCCACTATCTTGCAGTGCTAGACATCTCAAAGCTCTTTTAAAACTTTCTGCAATTATAAAAAAAGTTCAATAATTTACTTCTCAGGTGAAATATGGCTACCTAGCTCCATAGGATATTGTTTCTTTCTCTTTTTTCACTTCTAGTAGCATTTGGCTTTGAGAACACTCCAAGTGAACAGTGCAGTAGTAGTATAGCTACAGAAGATAAGTTTTGAGAGAAATCTCCTCTATTTCTGTTGCAATGAGAAAAAAATGGGTTAAAAAAAAATCCTAGGGCCCTTTGCCGTTCGACTTTTTCTTCATTTTCTTTGCAACCTCTGCCTTCTTGTATTGTTCACTTTCACTAGAATTCTTGCCTGATATTTCTGGATTGCAGTTTTTCTGCTTTTTTGTTTCTCCATTTTACTCCCTATTGGTAGATGTCAGAGTGTTTTTCTCCTAGAAGTTTTCAGGCCTCCCTGTTCAAAACAAGGTGATGATAGACCAGTGTTAATGGCCCTTTTCTGAAAATACCCCACATTCAAAAGCTAAATTTGGAGGCAAATAGCTTGTGCTACATTTGCAGCCGTCCACTTCAGTGGCTGCAAACCATTTCAATATAGTGAACTTCCTCAAGTCACCCAAATCAAAATTGATTGGAGCAGGCTGTGTTTCTCCATGAAGTTTAATCTCATTAGGACTGGTGATTCCAAGGGTGTATTGAAGCATGCAGTGGTTGAGCTTTTTGGAGTGATGGTGTTGCCATCCTTACACCAGCCATTGTGTTTTCAAGACTTGGCTAGTACTGCTGTGCCGTGACGCACTCCTGCTGCTGCACCATGGGCATGAGAGACATCTGTGGGACCTTTTAACTATCTGTTCTCATTTGTATGGTGCATTTGCTGGGTTTACCGAACCCTGATGTTTTTCACCTACCACATAGAAAAGACTCACAAAAATTAGAAAACCTACAAGAGAATTAGAAAATCATAGAAAATTAGAAATTAGAAAACCATAGAAAAACCTGCAAGAGAGAAAACAATTTCTCTCTTGCACTCAGTCATATTATGCTGCTCATAACTTAAATACGTAACAATGCAGTACTTTGCATATAGACACTAAAATGGCCTTATCAAGCAGATCTTGATTTGCCAAATTTTATCTGTCAGCTTTCTCTGTCTGTCTGTGTGGATGTTAAAGACACACCCTGGCACACAATCAGGAGATGAATCTGGGATCATTTTAGTCCTGAAGCTAATCGGGATGTACCTACCCAAAATATGTCAGACAGTTTGCGCTGTATGTGAGAGACCTTATATTCTGGAAATGACTGGGTTTTTGTCCATTGGCATGTCCATGTCAGATGCATTTTAACTCATTTAAAAAATAACTCTGAAGGGCTGGTGGTCCCATCCCATGGTAAAAAAATCAGAAGTGAGTTCCTGAGATTGTGGAGAAGGCACTGTTTATGGCACTGCGCTGTTATCTGAGCAGGCATTGCTTGTATTTATACTGCTGCTGTGTGTGCCTTCTACAAGCACTGAAGCAATTTAAGTTTTGTTCATAGAAATGCGCTGAGCATAAGAACATTAAGCTTGCAAACTGGAAGTCATGCCTTTTACATAAGGGTAAGTAGTACAGTAGGAAAAACACTGTCTTTACCAGTTTTTGACTGATGAACCTTAATTTAAGAGGCTGTTTCTGCCCTTCTAATGCCACTGGATAGTAGCTTACTCTTAGTTCTCTTAGTGGATGGAAAAGGAGGCGTATTGCCTAGCAGGGGCTCAGATCAGAGATGCTGCAGAGAAGCTGCCTGCTCTAGTCAGTCTGACTGACTATTACCCACTTGTAGTGATCCATATGGGTGCAAATGATATAGATTGCAGTAGCCCAGAGAACATAAAGAAGGACTACAGAGCTTTAGGAGAGGTGGTCAAGGGCTCTGGAGCTCAGATTGTCTTTTCCTCAATTCTCTAGGGTACAGGGCAGGACCTTAAAAAGGCAAGGAAGATTGGCCAGGTTAATAAATGGTTAGAAGGGTGGTGCTATAGTCAGCGGCTTGGGAACCTTGAACATGGGACTCAATTTAGTAAGCCCGGTCTACTGGGGGCTGGTGGAGCTGGTCTGACAAAGAAAGGGAAGAGTGGATTTGGTAGGAGGCTTGCCAGAC
>JAOEHY010032326.1:0-41571 GCA_025447955.1 Psilopsiagon aurifrons
CCCTCCCCAGCATCCCTATAGGCCCTCTTCAGATATTGGAAGGCTGCTATGAGGTCTCCATGCAGCCTTCTCTTCTCGGGGCTGAACAGCTCCAACTTGCTCAGTCAGCTTTTGTAGATGCTAACCAGAAATTAACTTGTAGGTGATTAAATGAGAGAGGGGAGCTAACAGAAAAACTGCTTGGGTATATGAGGTGTTTGGAGGGTGATTGCAAGCTCTTCCTGTGATGTAGCCATGAAAAAAATAAGAAAGTGGCAAGGTGGTTTTACTAAGTGGTATTAATATGTGAGAGCTTACTGGCATCTTTCTGGGTTAATATGCACAGTTGTAGTTTTATGCAATTTTAGAGAGTGTCTTTTTTGAAACAGGCGACTGGTTGATGTGAAATACAGATAATACTGTATGAAGGTGTATTTCAAAGAAAGCTTGTTCTTTAAGTTGTTTAATGCTGACAGGGAGTTTTATGTATCCTATAAATGTATTTTGGGGAGAGAAACGAGGAGATACATTGACATTAACAGAAAGTCTTATCTTTAAAATATATATGTTGGGAGTCAGAGAAAATGTTTTATTTTAAAGGTTAGCTTCTGAAACAGTTTCAAAGCTCTTGATGGTAAAAAGTCCCAACTTTTTAAAGAAATTGTGTCATGGTTTAAGCCCAGCCGATAACTCAGAACCACGCAGCTGCTCCCTCACTCCCCCCTCCTCTTCCTCTCCCCACCCCCAGAGGGCTGGGGAGCAGAATTGAAAGACTGGAACTCCCACAGGTTGAGATAAGAACAGTCCGCTAACTAAGGTATAACACAAACCACTGCTGCTATCAACAATAATAATAATGATAAGGGAAATAACAAGGGAAGAGAAAGCAACCACTCACCACCTGCTGACCGATGCCCAGCCCAAGCAGTGATCTGACCCTTCCAGGTAACTGCCCCCAGTTTATATACTGGGCTTGATGTGCTGTGGTATGGAATACCTTTGGTTAGTTTGGGTCAGGTGTCCTGCTTCTGCTTCCTCCTGGCTTCCCTTCTTCCCTGGCAGAGCATGAGACTCAGAAAGTCCTTGGTCAGAGTAAACATTATTTAGCAACAACTAAAAGCATTGGTGTTATCAGCATTGTTCCCAGGCTGAAAGTCAAAAACACAGCACTGCACCAGCTACTAAGAAGGAGAAAAATGACTGCTACTGCTGAGCCCAGGACAATGTTTTATTGTAGAGGTTAGCTTCTGGAACAGTTTCAAAGCTCTTGATGGTAAAAAGTCCAACTTTTTAAAGAAATTGTGTTAGGACTCTTGATTGTAAAAGAGAAGGATCTAGAAAGCCTTTTTGCCTTGCATCTGAAACGGGGAAGAGGTTAGCATGTCCTGTGAACCAAGTATGCTAGAAATCCAGATCTGCTTTATAGTTGATTGCTCCAAAAAGAATGAAGTTTATAGGCAAGACTTTCAAAATTAATTCTTAACTTCCCTGACCTTGTCTGATTATTAACATGGGAAAGCAGGTTATTTTCCTGTGCTTTGAGATTGAAATGGGAAAATTAAAAATATCTCATCCTCTTTGATTCTTTAAAATAGTGATGCATGTTCAGAAGAAGACAAATTTATGAAGCCTAAAGTAACCATGATAGCTTGGAACCAAAATGATAACTATGTTGTTACGGCTGTGAATAACCATCTGCTCAAAGTTTGGAATTCCTGTACGGGGCAATTGCTTCATGACTTGGTGGTATGTAATTTTACTTGCTTTTTGAAGTAGATGGTCTTCCTAGAATTGCAATGATATGTGCACATTGAGTTTGTAACTAGGTTTGATTTGTCTTGAAAGCTTTGTATGAATGATAAAGTAGGTATAGTGTTTGTTATTTATTTTTACTTAATTTTTTTTTAACCAAAACTAGCTGCTTCCTCCTGGATTTGAGCAATCCCTTCCCTAGCTGCTGTGTTGAACTTGCTTCTCGAATGGAATAAATAAGTTTTTATGCAGTAACATACTTGTCCATTGCATAGTTTGCTGTCCCTTGGCAAAATATCCATATTTCTAGACTTCCTGCTTGAATCTAGAAAATTAGTAAATTTTGAATTACAGTCTTTCTGACTTCTTGGAGGTTTGCTCTACTTAGGTCCCGCAGGTAGCAGTCAAGATAGATGGAATATGGAAATTGGAAAAGTCCATATATTCTTGGGGGCAGCTTGTAGGGTTCTAATTTTCCAAAAGTCTGAGTGTGAGGAGAGTGCAGTGCTTTGGACTCTACTGTAAATATCCTGTTGATGTGAATTTATGTCTTCATGTTTGCACATGATACGCAATTTTAAATTCTAGGGGCATGCGGATGAAGTATTTGTCTTGGAGACTCATCCTTTTGATTCCAGGATAATGCTGTCTGCAGGTCATGACGGCAACGTCTTTATATGGGACATTACCAAAGGCACAAAAACAAAGCATTATTTTAACATGGTAAGACCTTTTATAAGCGCCATTTCTTTTCTCAGTGCGCAGTAGTGGGTTCACATATTGAAGAGTTGCACCACCACACACACATTGCTCCATTTTGTAAAAAAAACACCAAAAAACAACTATAAAAAAAAATCCAAACCAAACCAGCATAATTTATGATTTTTCCCCTGGACCTTTTACTGTTGAATATCTTGGTTACTGTAACTGTAGGTGCAAAGTGATCAGGATACAGTTTTAACAGTTTAGTGTGGCAGAAAAGGGCCAACGTTACCTCCCTACTCTGTTCTCAGCTGGCCATTTCTATTCTGTACCTTGAATCAGGTGCTTCTCATTGGACCTTGCGATAATCTGAGCAGGTTCACTGATCTTCTGCAAAAGTATTGCTCACTTCCTTCCACTGCTGCGTTCCTGTAGGGTTTCCAAGTTGAATTTGGTCAGGGAGGTCTTAATAAGCTTCTAAACCAAGGAATATGAATTGTAAGATGAATTTGCTATTAGGTGTGAGGATTATGAGGTGTAGGGGAGCTGAACAGCACTTTACTTTCATCACAGTCAGTGCCTGAGCTTTTCAGACTCTACCTTTGGTCTGTGAGGTGTAGTTGATAGTGATACCATGGCTTTTCTGCTCTTTGTTATTAAAAATCTTTGTGCACCTCTTTCACAGTAACTGTCCCCCTTAATTGAGATGAGATGTCATCTAAAAGAGTGAAAGGTCTTGGTTTAGACCATCATTTCAAGTGTCTTATGGGCAAATACTTGTATCCTCAACAGCCTTTAAAATTGTAATATTATTACCATAAGCATTAGTGGATTGATGCAGTTCTTCTCGAGAGCTCCCATAATGTTTGCTCTATCTTACAGCTCATGATTAACACTTTATAAAGGTTATTTTCTTTGAGACTTAAGTTATGATCCAGTGTTCATATTTATCTGTTGATATTTTTTTCTGGTTACAGTCAATAGTGAAGTGATTTTTTTATCATTTCTTTTAGCTATAAGTTTCCTGTGCTTTTCTTGAAAGTGGTTTGTCAAAATCAGTATACATTAGCTGCAATTTACTTTTATACAGTATACTAACAGCTAAAAACCCTCCAAAAGCCTCCTTTTTTTTTTTTTTCCCTGTGATACTAAGTTTCCATACCCTTTAGTGCATCTTTTAAAATTGAATGCATATTTTAAAACCATGATTTAGGAACTTGCATGTCAAACGGAAAAAAATAAACTGAAGTAATGAGATTATTTGTACTTTAGTGGAGGTATTTAAGAGGTGCATGACTGCTTTTGATGAACTAATTAATTTTGGATGTTGCACTGTCATTTCAGAAAAAAAGAATGGTCAAATAATCTTGAATTTCTTTCCTTCAATCTAGATTGAAGGCCAGGGACACGGTGCTGTTTTTGACTGTAAATTTTCACCAGATGGGCAGCATTTTGCATGTACAGATTCTCATGGGCATCTACTGATATTTGGTTTTGGCTGTAGCAGGCCTTATGAAAAGGTAAGTTCAGCTTTTTATTAGAATTGTTTATTCAAGCTTCTAGCTGAAATTAGATTAGCTATATTTGTTCTTCTAAAACATACGTAGAAAAGGGGTTTTGTATGGGTATGGGATTAAAATATAGCAGGATCCTTGATGACTGAGTTGTTTTGTGTATGTGGTCCTGGTGCTGCAGAAACAACCAGTGTCTTAACATTCCCTTGGGAATAGCTCACAAGAACTTTTCTGGAGTACATCTTCCAGCCAGCTAATTTGCAGGTTAATTATTCAACCTCAAAATTACTTCTAGTTTATGAGAATAGTTTGGTGTTTAAAGATTGAAATGTATCACTATCCTGGGTTCGGCTATAGCAGTCATTTTTCTCCTTAGTATCTGGTGCAGTGCTGTGGTTTTGACCTTAGTCTGAGAACAATGCTGATAATGCTCCAATGTTTTTAGTTGTTGCTATATAATGTTTACCCCGATCAAGGACTTCCTCAGTCTCATGTTGTGCTAGGGAGGAGGGGAAAATGGGAGGAAGCAGAGATGGTACACTTGACCCAGAGTAACCAAAAGGGTATTCCATACCACAGCATGTCATGCGCAGTATAGTAACTGCGGGGGAGGTTACCCGGAAGGCCCAAATCGCTGTTTGGGTTGGGCTGGGCATCGGTCAGCAGGTGGTGAGCACTACTGCCTAATTGACAAAAAAGCATGCTGGTTGTATGTTAAGAATAATTTGCTGGATTATTTCAGTTAGTAGAATTTACAGTTCTTTAGGCCTTTCCTTATTCAAACCCAAATTTGCTGCAGTAGTTTGATTAAAATAAGCAAAAATAAGTATTCTTCCAGCACTGTGAATTTTGAAATGTTAGAAAAATGTTCATGGCATAAATGTTATGCTTGTTTGAGTCCCTCATCATGTTTCTTTTTTGTTTTGATAAATAGGCGTGTTTCTGTTTTTTTTGAAATAGCTTTCAAAAGTGCAGTTCTGACATATGCTTTTCTTCACTTCTGTCTTAAGTTGCAACAGTAATTCCATGTTTAGCATTTTAAAGTTTTTTTTTTTTCTTGCTCTGTGTTCTTTGCTGAATTGTTTTGAAAAAAGCCAGGTTGGACAAGGCTTTGAACAACTTGGTCTAATGGAAGGCATCCCGGTGGAACTAGATGATCTTTAAGGGCCCTACCAAACCCAAAGCATTCTATGATGAAATTGAAACTTGCCCATCACGTCTTGCTCATCACTGCTGTAGCAAAGATACTATGGTCTAATACTGATGTAACCATTTTCTTTTGCCTGCATGAAATTAACAGACTGTTTCAGTTACAGAAAAAAATTACTGGTGGACATCACATAATTAAGAAAGGACTTTATTTTGAGAGCTGATGATGAACTTCAGACAATGATTTCCTTACATGGAAACCAAGGAAATTTTAAGTGTGTGTGGGGGCTTTAAAAACTAGAATGAGATGTAAAATATTTTTAATTGTGAAACAGTGCTTCTGCTTTCAGTTACCTTAGTTCATTTTTTCTAAAGCATTTTGCTGCTTGCCAAAGCACTAATAGAAAATGAGAGTACTGCAACATGCATGCAGGTTAATTGTACCTATGCATAACTCTTCATATTGTGAACTTGCCCTTTCTTTTACTTTTAAGGAGATTTTGGATATTTTACTGTCACTTGTTCTTCTCTGTTCTTTAGCGTACTCTTTTTCAAATTGATAACATAAAACTTAATTTCTTTCTAGATACCTGATCAGATGTTCTTCCACACTGACTATCGGCCACTTATTCGAGACTCTAACAACTATGTTCTAGATGAGCAGACTCAACAGGCTCCTCATCTCATGCCTCCTCCCTTCTTAGTAGATGTGGATGGAAACCCTCATCCAACAAAATATCAAAGATTGGTGCCGGGAAGAGAGAACTGTGCAGATGAACATTTGATTCCTCAACTTGGTTATGTAGCAACAAGTAAGAACAGTATCACTGAGGACTTAAATCTGGAAGTGGGAGTTACTGTAGTAATTCTGAATGGGAACAGACTGTAGATATGACATGGGTGATCTAAAAATGACTTTGTTTTCCCATATCCTATCAATCATGTTCACTAAGGAGGCTGAAAGGTCTCACAGTCAATATGATTTCAAACAGGCAGGAAAAAAAATAATAATTGGTTCTTCAAATGGATGTCTTAATTCCGTCTGTAGGCACTGATGTGCACAAACTGTGTTTAAGTTGTAAACTCTGTAAATGTCTTATTTGGAATAAGCAATTGGAATAATTTCAGGAACGGTTTTCATTGTGTTTAGTTGTAGAGCATGTCTCAATGGTGATGTGAACAATGAGATTAAATTGTTTGCAGGAGTCAGTTAATTGTACCCATTCATTTTATTTGTATTACACTTGCAAGGTGACGGAGAAGTGGTTGAACAAGTTATAGGCCAACAGACAGTTGATCAAGATGACCAAGGCTTGGAGCCCAGCATTCTTGATGGCATGATTAGACAACTGCAACTACAGCAAGATCAAAGAATTGGTGCAGATCAGGAATCTGCTTCAAGTGTTCCACAAAATGGGGAAGGAACGCCTAGAAGAGGTTAGTACTGGCTGATAAATTCTTAGATAACTTTCCTGTGTTTGTTATGCTGCGTGAAATATTTCAGACAGGTTTTAACTTTAATGTTGTGTCCTGGACTAAGATTCCCTTAATGTAGTGATAACTGATTAATGTCTTTTTATTCATTAAAACACTACTACTCCTGTGATTAAATCATGAAACAAAACTGCTTTGCTTTTCCTTTTAAAGAGTTTTTCCTTTTAATTGTATTCCTTGTGAAGTGCCTCATGGTTAATAGTATTTTTAAAGTACTCAAGTAACATTTGTAGGAGCTACATTTATTCTCCTCTAAAGTTTGCAAAATAAATATCTTACTGTATTATTCAAACTGGATTCCTTTCTTTACAGATTTAAACCAAACACTTTTCTGATCTATGTCCTTGTAGTTTTAATTATGTAAGCTTATCTCCAGAAAAAGTGCTCTTTAAAAATCCCACTAATCTCAGAGTTGCCTGAAATAACTCAGAAAAACACCTCTGTCACATTATACTTCCTTTGACTATATTAAAATAGTAGTAGAAATTACCATTTTAGACGTATATGTGTAATTGCACTGTAATATTCTGAAGGTGATAATAGTCCTATACTTAGGATTATGGAGCTAAAAGTATGTAAAGTGTGAAGGACTTGTAGAAGGAAAAAACAAGGTTCCAGTTCTCTGTAGTCTGGAAAAAAATGCCGTCTGTTTGGTTTTTTTTTAATATTTTAGCTTTTAGAAGACCAAGTTTTGACATCCAGTCACCTCCCAATATTGGTCTGCGACGTAGTGGGCAAGTTGAAGGTGTGCGTCAGATGCATCAGAATGCTCCACGAAGTCAGATGGCTACTGAGCGAGACCTTCAGGCTTGGAGACGAAGAGTTGTTGTACCAGAAATACCACCAAGCTTACTCAGGTCTGTAGGCAGCTTATAGTGCTGCAGATGTGACTAGAGAGAACACATCATATTATTCTTTCTAAATCTAGACTTAAGCTAATAAAGATACATGGTACAAATTGAAATAGTTCAGTGTTATGGTCAGCTGTACTTAATAACTTTTTCATTGTGAAGTTCATTCAGCAATAATAGATGGAGGTTTCTCTAGTTTAATAGAGAATGATTCTCCCATATTTCAATGTTTTAAGTCATCTTGAGGATGGCTAGATTACTTTGATTCTTGCCAAAGTAAAGGGATATAGGTTAAATTCATTTACATGAAAGTGTATCCTGAAGGATTGTGCTTTTGTGAGACTTTTGGGGTTATATGTTACAACCAGCGCTGAGCACTTGAAATGCTAAAGCAGTTAGCTGCTTTCAAGTGTATTTGCAGTATCTGTCTGTGAAAAGGAGAACTAATATTGATAGCTAAATAATTCTTTTTAACAGTACAGCCGTATGTGCTGCCACATCTCTTGAAGTATCTAAAAAGCTGTCCTAGTGTTGGGAGGCAGAATAATTGCAGAGAAAAATGTGGACCGAAAATGCAGTTGAAAAAGTTTCTTACAATTTGGTATTTGCAAGGAAGACTTTCTTAATGCTCATCCTCTTCATCTGGAAATGAGCATGTGGTATAGGTGTTTGAGTCCTTTAAAAAGAACAGATAATTTCACTTTTTTTAGCATAGCCAGAACAGATGTGGAGTTAGGTTTTCACTGCTTTCTTGTAGGAAGCAGGAGGGATATCGAATTGCGAAAGGGGAAGAGGAGAGAGAGCTCTATGCAGCAGAGAAGAAAAAGTCATTCGAGTCACTGGAAAAGGTATGTGGCAGTTTCCAGGAAAATGGACATTCTGTGCCCAGGGACAAGTCATGGTTTAAAAAATGAAAGCAAATATTTCTGAAGGTGTGATCTTCAAAGGTTTCTGCAGGTTCAGCTTCTGCTTGTTGCAGGACAAGGTGGGATTTATTTTTATGAGTGCACAGAATTCTTTTTTCTTTCAGTCTTTCCTCCTTCCATCTAAGTTATTTTTAAAAGTGGGATTGGATTCAGGCCATTCTGCTTTTATTGCAGTTAGAGCTTCAAAGACAGCTCTTGCAGGTCTGTGCTAAAGCACTGAGGTGCAAATCAAAAAGTTCAAGATGCCGTATTTGAAGAATTGTAGGCTATTGCCTTGTCACTTCAGATGACAATGTTTTGTGTGGGGGGCAACTTTTTTGGATTTGCTCATTTTTGGATATTGTTTTCACTAGTCATTTTCTTTAGAAGATCAGTAAGAAGCAAAAATCATTTATTGTAGTATTTTTATACTGTAGTGGCCTGTTTTGCTACATCTTGCTGTACAAAACAATTAAATGCAAGAATTCTACTGCACCCTCCCCTAACTGGGGGAGTTGAGGATTTCTGGTCCTCTGAGAATTGCACATTTGTAGGCAGTTAATGTCTTGATTCTGTAAATATATTTATCAAGTAATTTGAATGGACCTATCATAGTAGTTTATAAAGAGCAATTGCTTAGGATGTCAACTAAATCTGGAATTGAAAATAGCAAATTTAAAACTATTGGCTTACAGGAAAATTATTTCTGGTGAAAAGGAGTTGACATGATCAGGCTGGGATGTGATGAGGCTGTTTCTGTGTTCACATTCAGCTTTTATCCACCCGTTCACCCCTGTAAGTTTGCGATATACATATTTGTATGTAACCTCTTTTTTTATTTCCTATATAAATTAGAGTGACTCTGAGTCTTCATTAATACAATCGAAGCGTAGACTACATAGACGGAAATACCGCAATTACCGAACTCGGAATAACATTGATCAGCTGGAGTCTTCTGATGAAGAAAGAGATAACTGCTTTGGCTTGATAGAGCAGGTAAGCTCTCTTCTGAGTTGGGTATTTTGAACTTAAGTACCCCAATAAGTGAAGTTCCGTGTAAATATGTGTTTTCTCTCTTAAATAAACAAATAGAAGAAATAAAACCTTTTACCAGGGAAAGTCTTGCTATAATACCATTATTGTTAGCACTTCTTAGACCTAGGTATCTTGCTTTAATAATGGCAGTATTTCCTTCATTTTATAAACAGCTGAACTGGTTTTGCTGAGGAACTTCTAAACCAAATCCCCAGCCTGAGGCAAAAAACAATATAAAATGGTTGACTTAGTCAAGTTTGGATTTTAGATGTTTTGCTGTTTCTCTACAAAAGCCTTCAAATTTGTGCACACACCTAAAACTGGGAATTTTGAAGGTTCTTCAGAAAGCAGTGTTTTGCCATGTAACGTGATTCTTCCACAGTCTGGTTATCCCGTCTGAGTCCTGGCTTGGGGTGAAACAGGACTTTGCTGTGGGTAGCAGGAACTTTTGGCTGTTGTGTTATCAGATGCTCTAAATCAGTGGTAGGACTGCTTGGATTGCTGTTGTCTTGACTTGCACACAAGGAAATAGCCTCGAACTGGGAAAGGGGGAAGAAGTGGAAGGAGTAGAGAAGGGTTGGACTTGTTGAACCAGTTGCTTTCTTAAGGAAGAATTGTGAACAGAATGGGTGATATTGAGGAGATAAGAGAATTTTGTAAGTGAGATCAAGAATGATGTTCTTTGGAAATAGACTCTCTCCTCCCAGCATCATAATAAAGAATTCTGACGTTTTTAAACACAAAAAATCACTTTCATGAAAAGTTCATGTTTTTCTTATTTTGGGAATAGGATGGAAGGGGAGTTGCAGGAGACTTGGAACTTCACAAATTGAAAGTACACAAAGCACAGCAGAGTTATGAACACTGTCCTGTAGATACTATATATACTTAAATATTTTTGAAGTGATGTTAGGTGTAATAATATTTAAATTAATAATCCTATAAGAAGCTGAGCTTTGATGTAGATGTTTTTATTTTTGTTGTGGATTTTTTTTGTTGGTTTTTTTTTTTAGTTTTAATCCTACAAATGGTAGGATGAAAGGGAGAAATAACTCAGTTTTGTCCATCCTGTACACTGTGTGAACCGGTCTTAGGGTAAAGGGTCTTAGGGTTAACTTTGTTACTCTGAAAATAACAATCAATTGGACTAACTGAAACAGTATCGAACTGGAAGTTGCCAGTTAAATCTTGAGGGGTTTTTTTGTTTGGTTGGTTTCTTTGCTTGGCAGTATGTAACTTGAGACATGAATAATGTTTTATACTCAGTCATTTCAGTCATGGAAAACATGTAAAATATGATAATGCAAATAAACTGCTGAACAGCAATCAGGAAACTACTTAGTTTGTAATATATTTTGGTGTGTCTTGACTGTTTAGTTTAGCATCTTTGTATATGCTTGACTACACCTGGTTAGTACTTTGTCAGTCAGTTGATACTAAAATCGGAAAAATCACGTGATTTTAGCTTGCATAAGTAGTGGAAAAAAATAAGGTGCTCCTCCTGTAACAAGATATAAGCGATGTTGTGTGCAAATGGGAGATGTGATCGCTTTCTTGTTTTTTGCCTTTTGCAGTCTTTAAATTCTTCCTTTGCATTCTAGTGAGCTAGATTTTACTGTGTACTTTACATGACCTAATTACAGCATCATGAGTCTGGAATTTGAAGGAATCAAAATCAACTTCCACTTCATCCTGGTGAATGATGTGAACTTATTATTAGACTAGAAAAAATAGAACTGTCATATGTGGGGGGACAGGAGTATTGCTTTGCAAAGAGTGGATACAGCAGGTGGACCTACATGGCTAATACAATGTGAGTGAACATAACAGACGTTAATGATTAACAGTGCACTCCTGGGGTTAATAAGGATGAGTCGAAATGGGCTCCAAAAACCAACTACTTTGATTTCCTTTTCAACAACTCTTTTTACCAGATTTCTCCCTAACTTGTTATTATGCAGACATGAATAGAGAATGTGTTTTATGATTCGAACCCTTAAAACATGTGGTGTGAGAAAGCTCTGGATTGACTCTGCATATTTTTAAAATCAGGAAGCTGAAGAAAGTGAGGGCTCTTGCTCATCTGATGAAGAGGAAGAGTGGAGAAGTGACAAGAAAAGCAACAGTAATAGTTCTAGGTAAAAGTAAACAAATCCTGTTTTAACTGTAGTGAGTTTAAGAAAAGCTGTATGGAGGTTCTGTTGTGCTTCATGTGTAATAATATTTTGGAGGGTACTGCCCTGAGACATTGTATTTTTATTTAGTGTTCTATTTCACCGAAATGTTTGTCTTTTTATATAGCTTCAAATCCTTTTGCTTTTTTGCTAGGTGGCAAGGAGAAAGATGATGGTCTGGAATGGTTTTTATAGTGTGTTTTGCTCTGTTGGGTTTTTGAGGGGTATGGGGTTTTGTTTGGTTGGGGGGGGTGATTTTTAACAATGCCAAAACAGCCAGTTGCTGTTACAGACTGGTTGGTTGGAAGAAATAATGATTTTGATATGGCTATAATTCTGTTTCGAACAAGTTATAGATAAATTTTTAATCCCTCTGCTGTGGCTTTCTTAGAAATTCTTTCTAGAACTCTTTAGTAGTAGAACAAAGAGAGAGAGAGAGAGAGGAATAAAAAAGGCAAATGTGTATCCCTGAGGGTTTATATAACTGTCTTTAAAGAATTTAAGTAGTTTTTGGCTAGAGTCTTCTTTAGGGAGGGTTCCTAAGTAGTCCAGAATTTCATTGCACAACTTTCTTGAATAAATTACTTCTTTTGGAATTCACCAGCCTTGATTTCTTAAAAAAAACATGCTTTTAAGTATGGTGTTCCCCAAAATTTATGACAAGCATCAAGTGAAGTAATTGTTACAACAGGTCAAAGTAATTTTCTTCTGATAGAGCAATCTGCATCTGCTGTTATTTGTCTAAAAGAATTTAACATTCGGAAATACTGACAGATTGGTTCTGTGTTTGTATTTTTCCCTGACTCCATCCACTACGGACAGCGATTCTTCAAGTAGATACTCTGACTGGATAGCTGATGCAGGGATTAATTTGCAACCTCCAGTGCGGACTTCTCGACGGAAAGCTATCAGGTATTGCAGTACTTCAGAAGAGGAAGTATCAGCAGAGAAATCATCTCCTCCACAGAGAAGAAGAAGAAAAAGGAGAAAAAAACCTAAACCAAAAAAGCAGGAGGAGGTATACGGATACGGTTGATTTCTTCTAGTCGCTCTTTAATAAATTACTCTCTTAGGTTTTTAGACTTCTGCACTGGAACCTGTTAAGTAATTGTTATTGCCATTGGACAAGGATATTGGTATCACTAGATACAGTGTACCTTTTAATTAAATTGAGACTTTTCCCAATGCAAAGTATCTGCTGATTTGTGTGGACAGATATGCATTCCAAGTGAAGTCATTCTCACTTTTCAAATAAAAAGGGTTCTTAAGGTTGCTGATGTCAAAAGGGAATGTGATAACTAAAGCTAGAGTTAAATAAATTAAACCAGGTTTTTAACAGGATTTTAATCTAATAATCTGTAGAATTATTTAAGTAACATCTTTTTGAAAACTTAAGTTATATAGTCACTGTATTCTTATATTTGGGGTTTTATTCTTGAACTTTTATTTTTTTGTAAGTTACAGTACTTACTTTTCTTTATGAAAATTTTCAAGTTAATTTGAATAATTATCTTTTTAAAAATTACAGTAGCTATGATTTGTTGTTTTCTACCAAAAAGGGACAAATACAGATTTTTAATACTTGGGGTAATTTTGGTATGTTTTTCTCTCAGTTGTTTTGCTTACTTCCAAGTATTCTCAAAATGACAATTTTGGAACTGTTTTAATATGAATATTTACTGTGTGATATCTCATAATTTTTGGTCTCCAAATAGTTTCTTGCAGCCTGATAGATTTTGTTGGGTTTTTTTAACTGGGCAGTGAAACTCCCACGTAAATTGTAAACCTTTGTTTCTCTTCAGACCTAATTAGTAATCTTGTTCACTTAAATCTTCATTAAGAGAAAGAATGCTTAGTATTAGTACTACGAATACAGGTACAATGTATACAATGTATAAGAATACAATTAAAGCCTTGGAGTTTTTCTGCTAATACTTTCTGGAAAAGTACCTTATTCTTGTTATAAGTTAAGGTTTTTATCTACAAATTAAAATGGAAGAAGTTGTTTTGATGTATATCAGGAATATGTCCATTATTCTTAATTTTGCTCTCTATTAAATTAAGGCAAATGCTGAAACACAGCCAGTGAACTTGGAATTGTCGTACGATTTGCATCCTCCTGTTTGGATAACAGACACAGCTCTTCGAAGATCCCCTTTTGTTCCTCAGATGGGTGATGAGGTAGGCATATTGATAAAAACCTTTAAATGCTTGTGTTAACTTACATAATTACTTTATATGGGAAAACATTTACCATTTGGGGTTTGATTTTTTCCTCAGGTAATATATTTCCGACAAGGACATGAAGCTTACATTGAAGCAGTTAGAAGAAATAACATTTATGAACTGAATCCACACAAGGAGCCATGGAGAAAAGTAGTCCTTAGGGTAGGTCTTCATTGAAGATACAGTGAGTTCAATACTAGTAGTATGTGAAAGAACAGTTGTGTTACATGGCTCACAAGACATTGATTTGTGACATTGTGCCTTTTCTTACAATGTTTCCCATGGAAACAATAAGGAAAGTGACTTCAGTTACCAGAGTGACCTGTGGGAAGCCCAAATAACCTGTGTTAAAATTGCCGAGTCTGATGGACTGTCTTCCATTGAACTCTTACAGTTGATGTTTTTGGCTTCTTTCATGGGGGTACAATTCATGTGCTTGGTTAACTAATGTTAATAGTTCTATGCATATTCCAGAAAGCAGAACTTGCTGAAACTGTTTGTTCTCACCTGTAGGATCAGGAATTAGTAAAAATTGTTGGAATTAGATACGAAGTTGGTCCTCCCACATTGTGTTGCCTCAAGCTTGCATTTATAGATCATGCCACTGGGAAACATACGGATAAATCATTTTCCATCAGGTATGTGCATCTTTATTTTCCTGAAAAGTATTTAAAACTGCATTTCTTTGTAAGCTGCTTCCTAAAGCCCTAAGGTGCACACATGAAATAGTGGGGTTTTGTTTGGTTTTTTTGGTGTTTTTTTTTTTTAATCTAGATACCACGATATGCCAGATGTTATCGACTTCCTTATATTACGTCAGTTCTATGATGAAGCACGGCAAAGGAACTGGCAAGCTTGTAAGTGTGTGTGCTAAGTATTTTACCAAATGATTTTGAAATCGAAAATCTATCCTTGGCTAATTGCTGAACATGCTAAAAGCTACTTGCTTCTAACTTCAGAGGGCTCTCTGGTACATAGTGTCTCTGCCATTTAGAAATACGAGCCTAATAACTGCTGTGTTAAACCCTTTGGAGGAATTACTATAGATCTTCAAAACAGTCTTCAAAACATATATTGAGGCCTTAGTGTCCTCCTTTTCTTACTTTCAGCTCGTAGCAAACTTACTCCAATTTAGCACTGACATTCTTTTGGCATAATAGTCACCTCATCTTTTATTGGGTATCGGTGGATTTAGAACTTCAGACTGAAAAATATCAATCAAACGTTTTTCTAATTACATGTAAAAGAAACTCAGTTATATAACATTTCTTAGTAAAATATCTTAGCAGACTTTTATTTTTTTTTGCACTAGCTGATAGGTTCCGATCCATTATTGATGACGCATGGTGGTTTGGAACGGTGCTGGGTCAAGAGCCGTATCAGCCTCAATATCCAGATAGTCATTTTCAGTGTTACAGTGTTAAGTAAGTATGAAAAGATCTTGCACTTCTAATGTGAGTAGTGTGGATTGCTTCTTATATAGCTGGTTCATTTGTTATGAGAATGTATTGTTCAAATGATTTCACTGATTGTATTATCACTTCTTAGTGGTTTCAAGTTACTAATCTAACACAGTGTGAATAGTTAATAACTTCTGGCAAATTTTCAGTAAATAATATGGTAAAAAGTTACTGATATCTTTCACATTTGTATGTCGTTTTCTGTAATGACTAGTGGTAGATCACTTTCACAAAGCAAGCAGTGCAGTTTTCTGTGCATGTTAATTATAATTGGTTTTGGATGTGAACAAGTAAGTTAATCTCGTACTATCATTTGAGATTCCTGTAGAGGATGTTTCCAAATGCTGCTCTTGTCATGCTTGACATGTGAATGTTGTCAGACAGAAGAATGTTCTGTCTTGACAGAACTTGAATCTCTTCACTGCCTAGTGATGTTCTGCCATATTCCCCATTTTGCAGATCCCACTTGCAATTTCACCTTTTGATTTCTTTTTTGGGTGACATTTAGCTAGGTAACTGGCATATAATGTGACCCTGTAAGAGGCAAGTCCCTTTGACCAGCGTGCTTGTCAGGAGATAGTACCACCTGGATGAAGGCATATAGTATCAAGTGCATTGTTCAAAGCATGGAATACCAATCAAGTAAAGGGTATTGAAATATTAAAAACCCCCTGTTTAAATAAAGGCCAGGAACATCTGAATCAAACTAGTAACAAGATAGATGAACCATTACCTTCTTTACCAAGGCAGGTTCTAAAAAATTACTTCGTACTATCCCCCCATGACAGTTTGACATTCGAGGTGTTCCTATGCACCCTTTTTATATTGACAAAGAGGTCCTTCGCACACAAAATAGAAGAAATGCGAACAAAGGTAATTTTGACCCTCAGTGCTCAGAACCAGGATACTGTCAACAGCACTGTACCAGTAACTATGAAGAAAGTTAACTCTATCCCAGCTGAAATGAAGACACTTGTCCAAGTTGTCTGTAATGGTTCTGGGATCTTGCTTGCTTTGGATTCTTCCAGCAAGAGAGGTTTGCCAGGAGACTAATCACTGAATACATAATATTCCTATTTCTGTCATGACCAGGGATTCTTCCCATGTCTTTTGCAGTATATTTGATATTCACAGTTGTATTGTTAGAGGGCTTTTCTTCCCGCTTGCTGTCTTTCTGACAGTTGCTTGCTCACCCATGATCAGAAAGTACATACAGACAAAAACCTGAGATCCAGACTATTTGTGTATTGATTTCATTCTGCTTTGGACTTCTGTCTTGCCCAAAGAGAGTATCTTGACAAGCTGAAATGGTACTGATGCTTACTGAACATCTTATATCCTGGGATATGGATATACACAGGAGTGCATACCTCCTGCAGGTGATGTAGGGGTCAATTATTCAAGTTACTGGCTAGTGTATTTTCCCTTATTTTGAAAAATGATGCGCAGAGTAAAAGTCCACTGAGTCCAGATACCAGTGCGAAGATACAACTGAATCTTATTTCGAAGTAGTAAATTTTATCAGTTAAGTAGCTCAAACCATGGAAAATATGTTACCTTTTGAATGTTACACCTTTCATATGTTGTTACGTTACCACAGTTGTTCCTTCAGAGTAAGTTTAAATGGGGTTATTAGTTGTTTTCTTGGCCAATTAAAAATCAAGATTCCAGTTATGAAAAAGAGCGTGTAGTCAGTTTCCTAGACTCCTTTCTTCTGTGAACTCTGAAGGGTATTTCAATATTTTAATACACCAGCCTTTAACAGGGTGAAGTCTAGAATTGCTTTGAAGTTAGCTTAATAATTGAATAGGTAAGAAATACAGTGCTCTTTAATGACCACTTTCAAAATAGAGCTCTTTAAAGGTTTGTGCTGCTTTTATAGAGAATGTGACTTTGTTCTACCTTGTCTCACAAACAATTCCTCTAGAGAAGATTCCTAAAATGTACATGAAAATATTTTAAGTGTTTTGCAGGTATAGTTAGGTCTTATAAGTTGGCTGGGTGCTTCACTCTTGTTTTAAGTGCAGTCCTTTGTTTAAGAATCTAGTCTACCCAAGAATCTGCATGTGGTTCAGCAACAGTAGCTTCATAAGCTGCATTCATATGCTGTATGTATTACATACAAAGAGATCTTTAAATACAAATTTTTAAAAACAAGTTTTATGTTTATTCAAATGGGAATTGAATGTTTTGTTATATTATTGGCCAGACACAAATAGGTATTTGTGTAGTAGAAGCAGTTCTATATATCCTCAAGTTGCTTTACTGTTGCTTAAGTTGTGTGGATGAATGGAACTTCAGAGAAACTAAATGGGGCTTATGCTGTACTAAACCGTACTGTTAAGATCTTCCATACAATATTATGAACTAGTATACATGTTTATGAATACTAACAACTTTTGAGGTATTGTACATACATTAACTGGGGAGGAGAACTGAACAGATGAACCTTCAGAGCTCTGTTAGTTCATAAATGTCAAACAGGCTGAATGTGGCTGAATCGATTTTTCCTGGTGTCAATGGGTAATCCAATATAATTGAGAGCTGCTCTTGCCTGAGCAGAGTTTTAGTGTTAAAATATTATAAGAATGATCATCTCAATTTTCAGTTTGTTTGAAATAAATACACGGGAGGTATTAAATCAAATACCTAACTTTATTAAGTTGTAAGAAGTAGATGGCACTCAATCAGGCATTTGAAGAACTCTGTTATGAAACTCCTGGCAGAGTTGCAAACTGTCCTACAGTTGGACCCAGTACTAGAGGACTGTCAGATTGCCATTGTAACTCCTGCCAACAGAGAAGGCTCTGAAGGAAAATTGGTGAGCTGTAAACTGATCTATTTGACTTCAGTTTCTGTTTTTTGCCTATAATAAAGATTTAATGCTATTGAGCATGAGGATAAACACTGCTGTAGGAAAGAGCCAGCACTGCATCTGTACAAGGAAGTTCTGCCTCTACCTCTTTTGAACTTCTGTGGCTCTGTTGGTAAGCGTATGACTAAAGTGAACAGTAGACAGCATGTATTTGATATGCTTATACACTTGTGAGGTGGGCTGGTATGAGCCTTATGAAGTTTAACCATGCCAAGTGCAAGGTCCTGCCCCTGGGTTGGAGCAATCCCAGGCACAGCTACAGGTTGAGCAGAGACAAGATTCAGAGCAGCCCTGCGGAGAAGGACTTGAGGGTGTTGGTTGATGAGAAAATGAACATGAGCTGGGAGTGTGTGCTCACAGTCCAGACAGCCAACTGTATCCTGGGCCGCATCAAAAGGAGTGTGACCAGCAGGTCGAGGGGGGTGATCCTGCCCCTCTACTCTGCTCTCGTGAGACCTCGTTTAGAGTGTCGTGTACAGTTCTGGGGTCCTCAACATAAAAAGGACATGAAACTGTTGGAACAAGTCCAGAGGAGGGCCAGGAGGAT
Source organism: Psilopsiagon aurifrons (assembly GCA_025447955.1). Classification (NCBI taxonomy): domain Eukaryota; kingdom Metazoa; phylum Chordata; class Aves; order Psittaciformes; family Psittacidae; genus Psilopsiagon; species Psilopsiagon aurifrons. The sequence continues at coordinate 18,664 of JAOEHY010032326.1, forward strand.
GATCATGGGACTGGAGCACCTCCTGTATGAAGATAGGATGAGAAAGTTGGGAGGCTGGAGAAAAGAAGGCTGCATGGCGACCTCCTAGCAGCCTTCCAATATCTGAAGGGGGCCTATAGGGATGCTGGGGACGGTCTCTTCATTAGGGACTGTAGTGATAGGACAAAGAACTAGATGAACTTGAGGTGCTTTTCAACCTTAACTATTCTATGATTCTCTGTACCATATACTTTATGGGTAAAGTCCCAGAAAAAGTTGTCCCTTCAGATATCTGGAAGTGATGGTGAAAGGGGTGTGTTCATAGTTCACAAAGTCATAAAGGTGATAGGCATGGTGAATAGAGAAGAATTAGTCACCAGGTTCTGTAATGACAGAACTAGAAGTGCATGTTGAAATCTGTAGGGGACTTGTTTAAAGGAGTTTGGGTTTGGTTTTTTTGTTGTGGGCTTTTTGTTATTTTTGTTTTTAATTCTTTTGTGTAACATTGGGGCTAGTGAATTTTGGAAATACATTTTACACAGGAAGCTGTGGAAACAGTGTTAGCAGGGTCAAAAAGGTATTTGACAAAAGTGAACGTGTACCTAATGGAAGTAGGCTGGGGTGTGTTCACAAACATGGCTAGAGGAATACAGTGATCATGTATGCTGAAGTATGGGTAGAATTGACTTGTACCAGGATCATATGGTCTCTGTAAATAGCATCTACCAGTAATAGTTTCAAAGACACATTACTTGTCTAGCTGGACCAGTAGGACGTTAAGCTGATTCAGTCAGGTATTTTGTATCTTTGAAATATCAGAATTCATTGATGCTTTGTGTTATTAAAAACATGTAAAAATCTGCCCAAATATAGTAGGAATTTGAGATACCTCAAAATTATATTCATAAGTAATAGACAAGCGCACTGTCAATAGCAGTTCTCTTTGCCTTTGCTTCCTCTTGGTTGTTACTTCAGTTTCATCATTTTATATTTAGTCTTTTGTTTGTCATAATCTGATGTGCCTTATGAAATAATAGTATACTATCACTTCCTGTTCTTTCTCTGAAACATTCCACAGACTTTCACAACTACTGTTGTGGTTACCAGGAAGAAAAATTCCTTTCCCCTATGTGCTTGTATTATATCATCCCCTGGATGATGTTATTTTTCCAAGTGTATGGCTTATTTGTCTTCTGTAACTTCCTTATATATCCTTTGTAAAATTGTTTTCTATATCAAGTTGCATATAGCCAAATCCGGAACACAGGAGCATTAAGCCAAATCTTAATTTGAAATTCATTATGAAGAATGTTTCCTTTTTGCGCTATGACAGCTGATTGCTAGCTAATGTTTTTGTTTATACGCATGTTTATGCATTATATTTGTATTAAAAACCTAAATATAGCTGTGATTTAAATCTGCTTGGGGGAATACCTCTGATTCAAGATAACCTTAATTTTTCTTTTTTTTTTTGTTTTTTTTCAACTTTGTGACCATCAGATGGGACAATGGTGAAACTGAAAAACTTAGCCCATGGGACATGGAGCCAGTTCCTGATAATGGTAGGTAGAAACTCAATGAAACAGTTTAATGTGCTTTTTCCTCTTTCTAGATCCTTCATTCCATGCAGGTAGTAGGACCGTAGGTGATTCCTATCTTTCTTGTGACTCTTGCTACTAAGTCATCCAAATACAGTATCCATTGCACATATTTACTTAACAGGTGGAACTGATAAGGTAACAGTTATCCTTTAAATTATAAAGAATGTCAACAGGGTGGTTTTGTGCATTCAGGCAAGAAAGTTCTTGAAGACAGTCTTGCTTCAGATTTGCTGAAATAACCTTGAATATACCTATTTATTTTAATTTTTTCCCCCTTTGCATCTTTCAGAGCAATTTTGAAGGAAATTGTTTAAACAGGTAGCTCTATCTTATGCAGTAAAACCTGCTACTTCCAAATATCAAGTTTGAAATACATCTTAAGTTTCAAAAAACCTGGTTTGTAATACATTATGGTATAAGGGGGTGGGGGAAGAATGCATAAAAAGAATGTATAAAATAATTTCCTATCAGACAGTCCTTCCTGCATGTAGTTTAAACCTAGCAATTTATAAAGTTTGCAGGTCAAATCCAAATTAACTGTAAATGAAACAGTTGCATTCCTGGTTTGTCTTATTCAACTCAGTTTTCCAGTGCTTTTTGGTACCACCTGGGTGGAGGAGGGAAAGTTTGTGAAGCAGTGAGAGAGTAGTTACTGAATACATTGTCAAAGATACTAATTTTCTTAATAATCTTTGCTAGGAGTTGTCTTGTTTCCCAGACACCAGAAGGTCTTACTCTGTATTTTTTTATTTCTTAAGTATGAGTATATTGTATACATGTAGATGTTCTCAGGAGCCAACTGTCTAATCATCAAAGTGTTAGATGGCTGCTTCAGTCATGCCTTGCAATAGCAAATTCTGCAAAACAGTCTTAAGTCAAAATGTTGTAATGAAATCGTTTTACATTTTATAGAGGACATAATCAGCAGGGTTTTGGTTTTGCATTCGCACACACACACAGAGATTTAATTGAAACATTCCATTTTCTCATTACCAACATCTGTCTCCTAACATACAGAAGCTTTTCGTATTCATTGTGAACTGGTTAATGCTTCCCATATATGTCACTGAGTGACTGTCACATTACTAGAGGCTCACAAGCCTTATGTATGAACTTAAGTCAGGATTTATTTTGTTAGAAGGACAAACTGTCCATTTCTTGTGAGCACTGTGTACTAAGTATGATTTAAGTTGCTATTTATATCAGTTCTTCCTCCTAAGGATTGAAATGTAAAGAGTAGTGTTCTTAACCACTTACATTTGATAGCATAAAGAACTAGGATTCTTGAAATTGCTACACTGGCATTGTAATGACAGAGACATCCTACAGATGCTAATTTAAATCTGGATAGTATTAAATGTGTAAGTCATCCTTTACTGGCTATATTAGAGAAATTTTAACTTCTTTCTTTGATCTAGTAAGTTACTATTTTATGTTAAGAGCTTAAGGTTTGATCAATCTGAGGAGCTGTGACTTTACCATGCAAAAACTGGGGGCACACACATACACACAAAAACCCACAAACAAACAAAAAACAACAAAACACACACACACAAAAACGAACAAACAAAACCCCCCAAAAACCAAACCACAATGCAAAAAAGCAACCCCAAAACACAGCTCAAAAAGTTAGTGTGTCTTTTGTTCACAAGGTCAAAGAATTGAGAAAACATTCTCTGAACAGGTCAGGGATTAGCGCCACAGCAGCCACTAGGCTGGAGGAATAACAAAAATTGCTTGAAGCCAATTCATAACTCCTTATTTTTTCTGGAAAATGGCACTGTAGGGAAGTAAAGCTTCTTGCAGAAAGGTTTTGGGCATTTATGGAAAGCATTATTATGCTTACAGTATAGTATAAAACAGGGCTTAGCTGCCTTCTCCTTTGCTTTTTCTTTCTTTCTTCAGTTGAATGACTTGCACATCAAATCAAAATTGTACTTCATGTTTGCCACTTTTCTCTCAAAATATTTTTTGTTCACTTTACTAAGATAGATGTATGGGAGAAGAATAGCACTGAAGTTGGACTAACTAGCAGGTTACAACTTTAATTTGTTGTCTTTTGTATCTTGTAAACATGAGTTTTGTCTTTTGAAGATACAGTATTAGGTCTCAAACTCTTGTCACAGACAATGCTATCAAGTTGAGGAAAAGCTGGTGCATATGGACCTGAAAATTCAATTTTCAGCAGCCTGCTTAGTAGTCCAGTATTGGTGTGAACTGGCTGTTGCATATATTAACTGTCGGTAGCAGTACTGTAAGTACTCCTTCTGGGGGTGCGGATTTGTGACCCATTTACTCTATTAGATTAGATTAGGCCATATGGTCGTACTATGAAAATATACATAAAATGTCAGGAGTTATTACAAGTCTTCTGTGACACATGTACCAGGGTGCTGCAAAGAACACGAAGCAGAGATATTTGTGCTGCTTGAGAAGGACAGTCTTGTTTGTTTTAGTCTGTCATTCTGCTTTAGTTGTTACTCCTGCAGGAGAAAATCCCTCTTGAGCGCTTATGCAATGGAGTGCCAGATACCATGTTGAGTTCTTCTTGACACAACCCTATGTAAGTGTAGAAGCATTACTTGCTGCTTTCTCTTAGTGTTGTCTTCAGGAAGTTTGGTTGCAGAATTCGTTTTAGCTTGACGATGAGTTAGGAGGATCATCAAAGTGAGTCACCTCTGTCCCTTCAGCTTTTCCTAGCACCTTTTTGTATTTTATCCTTTTGTTTCTTGAAGTGCTTCATCTTTAATACTATTTCAGTGGGTAACAAATACTTAGGCCTCCGTCAATATAATATTGAACAAGGGCTATTAAGACTAACCTTGTTCACTGAAGGAAAAAATAGTCCTTTTCATAAACTTAGAAGATAACCCACTAAAGCTTGGGGTATTTTTTTTTGTTTGTTTGTTTTGGGTTGGTTTAGGGGGTTTTTGATTTGGTTTGGGATTTTGGGGGGTGTTTTGGTTTGGTTTGGGTTTTTTTTGGCTGTTTGTTGTTTTTTTTTTTTTCTGCAGTAATTGTAGCTGAAATGTATTTTAGAATTTGTATGTAACATTCATAGATCACAGTCATCATAACTGAAAAGGACTCTTATCTTCTTTCTTGCTTTGATTTTTCATGGACAGACTCTCAGATGCTAATGGAAGTTCTTAGTGTTATCCTGCATGCTATATACAGTTGGATTTATCTGCTAATAAAAAGAATTTATCTGCTAATTCCAGTTGTCCTAATCAGTACAAAGAAATGCTATTGCCTGCCTACAGTGTCTGATAGGAACCTTCAGGTGTTTGTTCCTCTTCAAGTGCTCAAATGAAATGAGGAACTTAGCTTTTCGAAAACAATGAAAATGCAGAAACTGCAGATGTAGTAAAAACAATCTGTGGAGTTAATAAGGAAAGATAACCTGGGATGACACATTATCTACTCAGTCATTCTGCATTGGCTGGATTGTATTAGTCTTTGGAAGTGGACTCTTTGCACAGGAGCATACATTACAGCTTGATATTTCTACTAATTCTTACTGCCTTGAAATGATTAATCTGCTGTGTTGAAAACAAATACTATATTAAATGTCCAAATGATCACTCTTGTTAATACCAGGAAGAATGTCACGAAGTATGTTGCCTGTCTTCCATGTGGTTAAAGGTCAGGGGCACTAATTAACTCATTAAGGTAAAATCCTGTGAAGGTTAGGGTATGCATTTTTTTTAAGGAAAAGGCATATGAACAGCTCTTTTAAGTCCCGTGCTTAGAGAGGAAAGGGACTTCTGGAAATTGAGAACTGCAGAAAAGGTGAATAAGGGATCTCTTTGCTTGTATATGCCTTTTGTGTACTTCTTTTCCCTTTAGTCTTAGCTTCAAACTCTGCTTCAAGGCAATGTTTTTTGTCAGTTTTGAGCATATGAGTATTTAATATGTGCAAGTGCTTAACAATTTATCTTGTTTTGTGTTCTCACTCTTTACCTTCTCCTATTTGCTATCACTCTTCAGTCGATCAGCCTGAAGAATTAGGAGCTAGTGTTTCCGTGACATTTGAAGAGGTGGAGAAGCTACTATACAAACCACAAGAAGGGGAGTGGGGGATGAGATCTCGTGATGAAGCATGTGAACGGATTATCAGTGGTATTGATCAGCTTATGACTCTTGGTAAGCATGTCATCTAAACTTTATGTAGTTTTCTCCTAATGTTATATTTGTAAACAGAATATCCACCCCAGAATATCCACAGCATCCTTTAAAAATTCTCTATGATAAAGTACTAGAAATGTTCATATGTTATGTGCCATTCTTTCTGTTTGTACTGAGATTTTTATATTTTTATGCATCATTGGTTTTGTCCAGAAGCATTTCAACACCTGGCTTGCTTGTCACATGCATGCAAGCCTTGAAATATTTAAATTAATCTTGCTGTTTCTTAACAGACATTTCAGCAGCTTTTGCTGGTCCAGTTGACCTGTGTACATATCCCAAGTACTGTACCGTGATTGCTTATCCAACAGACCTGAACACCATCCGGACAAGACTGGCTAACAGATTTTACAGGTCAGTACTAGCAGTAGAAACAAGGGCAAATATGGCCGTGAGTTTCTGTTATGGGAAGATTAAACTTTTTTAGTAAGAGTAATTGTTCTTTTCACAAACATTCTGAAAACCAGTAGTCCAGTGTCTGAATTCAGCATGGCTAGCAGGGCTTTGGTGGTTGGTATAACTGCAATGTTGTGTTCATTTTTGATGAATAATTTTGATAAATAATGTATTCAATTTTAATGAATAGTTTTCTTGGTTCCTAAGAGAATTGGTTTTGGCCTACACTGGCACTGTTTCCAGAGTCACACTGTGACAGAGTTACCTGAACACTGACATTCTCTGAGAAATTTGTAAATCAGTTAATGTTTTTAATAAAACAAACTATAAAGTTATGTCAGTGCTGAGGGCTTTAATCAGATTTTGAAGTGCTGTGCTTCAGTTGCTTAGAACTTGGAGAGGGTTAAGCTCCTAAGCACTTACTACTTTCAGAAATAGGCTTAAACACAGAGATGACATGTTAAGTATTAACAGCAGCTTTTTAAATGATAAACATGGTCGATAAAGAAGAAACTGAAGTGTAGTGATAATGGAGTTCTGATTTGCTGAATGTGCTGGATATAGTTCTAAAAGAAACTTTAAGGGTGTTCTTCATCTGAACTTTTGCATTCAGTTTGTCTATAAGTACAGCAAAGAGTCATTAGTAGTTTTCCTCCTTCGTAAGACTGAAATAATGTCTTGGGAAATAGTTTGAAGTTCTGTAGGCAAAGAGCTGCAAGCTTGAGGTATCGCTGCTTCACAATTATAAGGAATTGGAAAAATTAGCGTTCTAAATGAAATTACATGGTTGTGCTAGCTCATTTCTGTGAAGTTAAAAATTCAGTTTTGTAGCATTTTCTACTGGTCTAATGAGATTGAAAACAGAAGATGTCCATCTTGAACTGGACAGAAAATTGCTAAGTTTTTGAAGTTTTTAAGCTTTTTAGCTTAGTACTAAAGATGCAATATTTTTTAATTTTAAGGAGAATCTCTGCATTGGTTTGGGAAGTAAGATATATTGAAAGCAATGCTAGGACCTTCAATGAACCTGGGAGTGCTATTGCTAGAGCTGCAAAAAAGATCACTACTCAGCTCTTAAAGTTTATCAAGTAAGTGGCATTTTAATCTATTTATTGTTTGAATACTTGTGCTCTGAAATGGTGAGAGAATATCTTAACGTCACTTTGTTGTGAATACTGCTTCTTTTGTTTTCTTACTATTCTTCAGTGTCCTTCAGGGCAAGTGAATAATTCTGAGCATTATCTTAACTGGGAAATGCTTAAATGTTCAGCATAGAGGCATTTTAACTTTTTCTCTTAGCAGTATTCACTGGTATTTCTAGCATCGAAGTGTCACTTGACATGAAAGTAGCTCAGCCTATAAAGTAACTTCTGTGCTGTCTAGTGCATAGTATAGAAGTTGTGGTAGCTTGTCTGGCTCAGTTCAGTTGAGAGGATTATTTTGAAAGAAGTGTAGGCAGTCCTCCTGCAGGTAGATCAGACATGAAGGCCCTTTCAAATCCCTAATGCTAATTTCACCCTCCTCCCCTCACTGCTTCTGAAATGCACAGTATAGCAGCTTTTCAGATGTAACATTATAATCATCTTGAGTTTTGTTTTTAGTTTAATTCTTAGTTACTGTCTTCTAGTAGAAGTATAACTTTTGATTGTGGCTGGGTTTAATCTAGGAAATGATAGCTATGTTTTTGCTGTTCCAGTAACAGAGATTTAATTGCATTACAGTGATCAGAACTGCACAAACATTTTTGAACTATGTAGCACAACAGATGATGAACAAGATTGTCTTGATGCTGATCTGGTAAGCTTTTCTGTGGATAATTCCAGTAATGTATGGTGGCAAGAAAATGCCACTAGCCTTCAAATATTTTTGGTAAAATTATTCAGTTGTTTCTACAGAGATGTTTGTATTTATCCATTTACATAGTTAAATGTTAATTGTATTATGAATGTGGGGAATGATGTGAGAAGATGGTTTATTAAAGTAATTCTGATTTGTCCATATTAAGAAGTAAAGTAAATATGTATTTTGTACTGTGTGCTATCATCTAAAGCAGTTCTGTGTTTTGAGTGTCACTATATTTCTGAAGCATGTTAATATGCAGAAACATGATATAATATTTCAAGAGTATATAAAGAGCTGTTTGCATTGTGGTTTTAATTACTTGCATCTGGTTATTTCTAAAATAAAAGCTGTCATTCATATAATCATAAATGCTAAAAGCTGAAAAGTTGTATAACTATTGTAGTGATGCTTTGGCTCTCAGATTCTCTGTAAACCACAATATGAATTGTGCATCAGATTTCCATGCCTCATTGAGAATTTAATGACATGCATTTATCTTGAATCTCGTAAAAGTAAATATGCAGAATTGTTACAGAATGAATGTTAACTGCAGTGCTGTATGCTTATTAATAGTGTGTCCAAAGCTGCCCAAATTGATGTCTTTTTCACATTTTGATTTCTAATTTGGCACTTACTAGTAAGACTTTGTAAAGTTGCAAAGTAGTTGCTCTCCCTTGCAGATTAATATGTAGGGAAGAAATTATACTGAGTCATTTTAGTTCTTTATCTCGCTACTACAGCACTGCCTTAGTACTTCCATGTTGCAAGATTTTTCTACCAAAAGTAACCTGATCATAAGATGTTGTTTCCTAAAGTCGGGATAAACAAAAATCAAAGTTTTCTGACACTTATTACCAATGAATTGAATTACTGATAATCTTTAGTCATTGAGGCCCAAAGCTGATGCTTATCTTGTTGCAATTTCTGGCAGTGGTTTTTCCTTTGTATGAAGGTTAAGAGTTGGAGTTGGGAGTCTTCAGTGGTCATATCTAGGATCTTGCTTTCCAAGTCTTTCAAATGCTATGTTAGATTTTTTTAATATGCTCACCTTCTGTCTTACTGGGACAAATTAGAATAAAAATCTGATTTTACCACAGTATCAAACCTAATGACATCTTGAGCACCCATTAGCTGTTTTTTCATACATCGTTTTTAAGGTGATTGATTTTATTTTGTGCAGGATGATGAAAAATGTCTTCCAAGAACATCATACAGAAAAAGAAGAGTGAGTTGGCTGATCTTTACCATATATACCTAAATCGATTCTGGCAGGAAAACCTGGTTAATGCGACTGTATTTAAACTCTGTGGGAATGATGCTTGAGTTTAAAACACTTGTAGAACAAAATTTTTCTGACGTTAAAGAAGTACAAGTTTTGATTAAATAAGTGTTTGCTATGCTAATGCTTCTGCACTTGTTTTGTGTAGTTGTATAGGAAAATCTTACTTACAAGTTTGATACCAGTGCTTTTTAGTGTAACAGTTTTCACTTCCCTGTGTGGTACTGAAATAAAAGCATTATTCAGCTGAGATGCTTGGAAAAAAATATTTTGAGTGATGGATATTACTCAAAACTTTTGAGAATAAATTGGTATCAAAAGGTGTCTTTTTCTGTGACTTGGTATTAAAAAACAATACCTTGAGAGATAGTAAAAGAAAATTGTATAATTTGTCAAAGTTTATTAATATTAAGAAAAAAAATTTGCTAGTAATGCCCGTTTTTTTATAAACCAATATGCTTGGAAGTGTGTTTTTCTGCTACAGAAATAGTCCCAGAGAGATCATCAGGATTACTTTTTCTTGCTATATTTCAGTAATGTTTCTTCTGACATTTTTTTCTCAAGGGCCGGGGCTTTAAAAAAGGAAAAAGTGTGAAAACTGGCTATGATGAAACCTGCTGGAAGAAGCAGTGTATGGAGTTGGTGAATTTAATTTTCCAATGTGAAGATTCTGAACCTTTCAGACAGCCAGTTGATTTGGATCAGTATCCTGTAAGTTGTTTTTATTAACCTTGTAAGATATAAATGTTATTTGGCTTTTTTTGGAGGTGGCGGGAGGGGCATTCCTTTGAACATTTGGTAACTGCATATTGCTCTTGGGGCTATTTGTTCTCTTCATGGCTTTAGTCCCAAACCACTGAAAGAAATTTGCTCTGCTCTGTGCTTAGAACTAAGAGCTGTGTACTCTACTGCATTAAGATAAGGTCCATCAAAATGATGACACAGGACCCAAAACAACTGTAGAGCAGTGGTGGTGTCTACAAATATGTTTTTTTGCTTGTTTTCTTACTGTTCCTTAGAGGGAGATAAAGGGTTTTAGGTTAATCTGTATGTTCTTAATTAAAAGTAGTTTCTTGAGGAACTATCTACAAAACCTGTTTACTGAGCCTGAGCTATGAACTTGGTTTATTCCTCATCTTTCTCTTTAGTTTACGTAATGTTCTTGGTAACAATTTGGTCTCTTATTGTCTAAAAACCCAAACGACTTTCAAAGAAAAAACTTAACAAGCATGCAACTGTTCTTCTGTGGACTTCACTTCTTAAGTTTGGGTCTTCAGGTTTTAAAAACATCTTGAGGATCTCTAAAACTCATTGACAAGAGAGAAAGGTGTTTTGATTTGCTTTGGGTTTTTGGTTTGGGGTTTTTTTTTGTTTGTTTTTTAAACCAGATCAGTTTTTCTTACAGTAAAATGCACCAAGGAGAGGATTACATGACAGTTTATAGCAGTCCGATTTCTTACTTTGATTAACAATAAAAACATTGACCTGCATGTTATTGTTACTGAGTAGTTTTTATTGAGGAAGCTCAAGAGAATTGAAACTGGACATCAGCATGTGCAAGCTTGTGATATTGTATCAACTCATGAACTTTCGGGAATTTTGAAGATTGCCTTGTAAACGAGCAAGAGCTGAGACAATGTAGTGGAGACTTTAAACAGTCAGTCAGCAAAAGCATTGCTTCTGAAAACAGAAACTGATGTTTAAGATAATCTGTGGTCATTTTAATTACCCTTAAATCATACAAATAAATTTTGAAAGAGTTATTTTTCCATTGTACCTTCTTGAATCTTTTTCTTTTCATATGTTTTTCTAGGATTACAGACATATTATAGACACTCCAATGGACTTTGGTACAGTGAAAGAAACTCTGGAAGCTGGAAATTATGACACTCCAATGGAACTGTGCAAAGATATAAGGCTAATATTTAGTAATGCAAAATCTTATACTCCAAACAAAAAGTCAAAGGTAGCTGTTAATGCTGGGGGGGATCATACCTGTCTTAGTGAAATTTTTTTGGAATTAGTTTGTGTATCAGTATTTTTGATAAAGCTGCTGGCTGAATAAATGGTGGGAGAAGTATGATAAGCTATTAGATATGTTCATTTCTTTGTCTAGCCATTGCGTGAGATTATATGCTGTGCTTTCTCTAGTTGTTTTCTGTGTGGTTTTTAATTTTTGAAGTGGTATTTTTGATGAAAGGTTCTGATTTTAATATAGCTGCTTCCTTATCTAGATTTATAGTATGACCTTGAGATTGTCAGCACTATTTGAAGAGAAAATAAGAAGAATTGTTTCAGATTTCAAAAATGGTCAGAAACAGAATGAAAAGCTACGAAGAAACCAGAGGTATACAAGACGATTGCATAATCAAAGCTCAGTGCAGCAACCTACCAAGACGCACAGGTAACCAAATTATGAAGATGTAGAGATACATCACAGCTGATTAGTATTCATACTGCTGTCACATTTAGTCTATGAAGAAAATAATAATGGTTTATAAAACGGTTAGCTCAAAAAGTGAGACTTTTTATAACTCCTTCTCTTGCAGTGTTATACTTTTTTGTAGCTTAGAACTGTGAAAGAGTGAAGGGACTGGAAAGTAGAAAAGATAGGGTTTCTTGCATTTGGGGGTTTTTCTATGTTGGCCTTTTTTTAATATTTTATTCAGGAAATAAATATTTAATTTGAAATAATGAGGTATGAAACATAGATTTACTTGCTGTATATGTTACAAAGATTGCGAAGCTTGAGTACACTGCGTTTTATCATGCACAGGAGAAGGTTCTATGGAATTCATAGAAATTTGTACTTATTGTAGCGTTCTTTGGGTAGGTAAGTAATGTCATTTCTTTTTTGAAGGAAAACAACCTTTTGACACAAGTAGTGGTTGACATGATTAACTCTGCATTCTTAATTTGCATATGGGATGAAAGCTAAATACACAAAAAAAAGAAAGCTAAACTGTTGAAACAGAGTTTATACCTTTCTGTTACTGTCCAGCCTTTCTTCCTGGGCAGTGAAAGGATAGAAAACAGAATTTTAAGGGAGAAGAAAAAAAAAAACACCCCGCATTTCTTTGCCGTGTTTGGCTTTCTGATCTTACAATTTCAGTGGATTACTTGTACATTTTCAAATGTACCCATATATGTTGGGTTATACTACAGGCATACTCAGCAATGAGCTTTAAGCTTTCCTGGGAGTATTCCTGGGATTCCTGCTTCTTTCCAGAGGAATAAACACTCACATCAGGATAGAAAGAAATTTTCCTTTGAAACAACATTTCTGCTCATATCTGAGGAATTCTATATGACTTGTTTACAAGTCAGTGGTGCTTAGTAGGGCTGAGGAGTGGGACTATTTGTGAGAGTGCTTGGATAGCAAAAAGAGCATATACAAATTGTGAAGTTAGATGAATATATGAAAAGCTGTGACTGTAAGGGTCTTGTTTGTTGACAAGTACTACTTTGTCAACAAAGTAGTACTTCTGAATGTGAACACAACTGATTTTCCAGAACTGCATGTTGCTCTTTTAACATGTGCAGTAAGGAAGAATTGAATCAGTTTTCTCTACAAACACTCTTTAGGCAGTAAATTGTCTCTAAAGATACACCTTGTGTCTTTGAAATTCAGTTTGTTGTGGAATAATGTTTGTATGCATAGCACTTAGTTTGAGGCTTTTGTGCAATGAACAAGAGACTGGGAATTCAAGAGAAATTGAGGCTGCTGTTACAATTTCCTGGTAAACAGTAAAAGGGCATTGCTGTCTAGAAGGCATTATTAGCTCCTTTTTTTTCTCAGAGTAGAGAAAGAATGTCTTCTCTCACATAACAGCACAAGGAGTTTAGTTACTTTAACTGAAGTACTTAAAGCATATCCTTGTCAAAGTTAAAATTGTCAAACATCATGTTGGCTTACAAATGTAACTACCCTTCCATAAATCTAAAATTACATGGCATACAATTAGTGAAGCTTTCAGAGAGAAGTATTGTTAAAGAACATAATTGTTAAACTATGAGAAATAATGACAACTTATGTTGCTTTTACTTCTTTCCTCTTTCATTAGAAATCTGAAGCAGAAACCGTTAAAGTCTCAGGCAAAAAATGAATCTGAGCAAGAAGATTCTTCTATTCAGCCTACCTCAAGCAGAGCTGCCTGTGTTGCAAGCCATAAAACAAATGCTGGCAATTACAACCATAGTTCCTCTGGTGAATCCTCTGATTCTGCATGCCTGGCATCCTTTGAAAGGAATGGAAAAGCTAGATCCACAACACAAACAAATTGTTCTGCATTATCATCAGGTCAGAAATGGCTTCTGTTGCAGATGAGGATTTTCATTTTGGTCTTACCAATGAATTGTCTACAAATGTTTCCTTCATAATTTCAGTAATTTGCAATTGCGTTCTAAATTGTTGTGAGGTCTGCATTTGTAACATAAAATTTTTTTAGACAAGGTTCCTATGCAGTGTTTTGTGGGTAATGCAGAATTTTGCATATTTTAATGAATTGTGGATGCTTGCTATGTTATTAAATGTTATAAAAAGATCTGTGTACTAAACATAGAAATTTCTGCTTGAAAATCCCATAGAATGCAGTAAGCTTATATAACTTCCGTTAATGGAAAAGCTTGCACCTAATTGGAAATCTGTCAGTAGGATAGTTTGTTTCTTGGAGGCACAGTTATCTTGGCTGTGTATCCATTTTGCAGACAAGTGGGTGGTTGTGTTTGGCTTCAGTTTTTTTGGTGGGGTTTTTTATTTGGTTTGTTTTCAGCTTTTATATGAGGATTCACGGCAAAGTTGAATTGAGTAAGATAAAAAGTTGATCTGCTAACCATGTGGTTACTTGATGCTGTTAAGTTTCACCAATTAGAATAATAAAATCTCTTAATTTCAAGCAGATGCTCTAGGAAGGTGGTTTTAGTGAATGGATGTAGAGGGAGGTGTAGTGTGTTTGATAAATGGTCCTATATGAAGTACAGGTTATACACCCATGTATGTTACATAAGAATTAAGAATTGTCATCTTAAGTTAGCAAATGATGGAAGTTCCACGAGACATAAAAGCTTGCCTATCTTTTCCTTCTGCCCCTACACTTCAGCTTGACAAAAAGTCAGTAAGAAACGTTAGTCCTGTGGTCTATCAGATCTCTTTGCTACTTTTTAACATGTTTTTCTCAATTCTGTTATTTGGAAACAGCTGAGTTATTTTACTTCAAACTTATATACAGGTTAAAGAAGCCTCCTATCACTGAACGCTCTATCAGTATGGAGTGGTATATTTTGTAGAGCTGTAAGTTGCATGCATGTAAGGCATTAAGCCCCAATAGTGTATTGTAAGATAATATCATGAGGCAATTTTGAAGGTTTCCTGGGTCAGCAAAATGTTGCTCTTAACTTGGAAGCTAAACGTATGTATAGAATTCTAATTAACAGTTACTTTATTTCTAACAGAAAGTGAAATAGAAGGTTCTTTGGCTTCTTCATCTACTTCATCTTCTACAAGTAGCTCAGAAGACAGCAAAGAAAGCTCTACAGCTTTTGTGTCACCTCCTCTACACAATGGTGTTTGTAGAAGAAAGAACAGCAATTGTAGAATAACTAGAAATCGAGCTGCTCAGAGAAAACAAACAGGTAAGAGTCGAGTAGTTTTCTCATGAATGGCAAGTGACACAAGAGTGTATATATATATATGTAACTAAGTGTGATTAGTATTTTTTTAAAGTTGTTGTATATGTCATAGAATCATAGAATAGTTAGGGTTGGAAAGCACCTTAAGATCATCTAGTTCCAATCCCCCTGCCATGGGCAGGGACACCTCACACTAAACCATATCACCCAAGACTATGTCCAACCTGGCCTTGAACACTGTCTGGGATGGAGCATTCACAGCTTTCCTGGGCAACCCATTCCAGTGCCTCACCACCCTTACAGTAAAGAACTTCTTCCTCATATCCAATCTAAACTTCCCCTGTTTCAGTTTGAACCCGTTACTCCTTGTCCTATCACTACAGTCCCTAATGAAGAGTCCCTCCCCAACATCCCTATAGGCCCACTTCAGATACTGGAAGGCTGCTATGTGGTCTCCATGGAGCCTTCTCTTCTCCAGGCTGAACAGCCACAACTTTCTCATCCTATCTTCATATGGGAGGGGCTCCAGCTCTCTTGTCATCCTCGTGGCCCTCCTCTGGGCTTGTTCCGACAGTTCTGTGTCCTTTTTATGTTGAGGACACCAGAACTATACACAGTAATCCAAGTGAGGTCTCACGAGAGCAGAGTGGAGGGACAGGATCACCTCCTTTAACCTGCTGCTCACGCTCCTTTTGATGCAGCTCAGGATACGGTTGGCCTTCTGGGCTGTGAGCGCACACTGCCAGCTCATGTTCGTGTCAGATACTGTTTGTTTGTTGGTAATTCTGAAGCTCTCGAAATACTACACTCAGCTTTTAAAAAGATACATTTTTATCAGTACCTAGGGGAGGAGAGTAGAAAGCAAGAGCCTGGTGAAAGGGAATGTCTCACAACAGTCTATATCTTAATGAAGTAAAAGCAGTTATTCATACAGAAGTTCTAATTTTCACAAAACTAGAATGAATCTGAAATTTATGACATAGCTAAGTAATTTCTTGTTGCAGACAACACAAGCATATAACTCACCAGGAGTGTTCCACATATGTTGTGTGTGGACTGTACCTGTTCCAGATTTGACAAGACTTAAGAAGCTGCTATTTTTATATTTATGATATTAGTATCTCCTTTTCTTTACAGGAGCATTTCTTCAAGAGAATGGGAATACAAGGAAAACTGTCAGAAAAAGGTTGTATGGGAGTGACTCTGAAAATACTTCAGTGGTAACATCCAAGTCACTCAGTAACAGTACTAGTAGACAAAGAAAAACTCCACGCAGAAGTGCTGCTGTGGCTGCTAATAAGTTAAGGCTAATGAGTGATGTGGAGGAGGAGGTTTCAAGCTCAGAAAGTATCGGCATAGGGTGCAAAAATAGAAAACTGCCTCACCGAAATGCCTCAGCTGCAGCCAGGCGAATGTTACTGGAGGGGTCTGAGGATGATGTAGGCGTAAAGTCTGAAAGTGAAAAAGAAATAGAAGAGCAGCTTACTAAGAAGAAAAGCCTTTCTCAACCTGGTTCATCAGCTCCACGAAGAAGATTTGTTAGCGAATCTGATAATGGAACTTCAGATTCTGAGACAGACGTACAGATGAAGCAGAAAAACTGGCAGAGCAATGGTCATAAAGAGTTACGTGGGACAGTCCATTCTGTATCTCCCAGAATGGAAAGTCCCTCCCTAGACTTTTTGGAGGATGACTCCAAAAGCCGTAACTCAGAGGATGAGAGCAGTCAGAAAGTTTCTGACCCATCAACATCTGCGCATAATAAGCCTGCAGTGAGCAACTCTGAGGATGAAGTGGATTCTGAATTGGATATATGGAATGGCAGAACAGCAACTGGTCTGCAGTTTATTGCTCCTTTAAAAAAAGCGAAAGTCTTGAGTGACTTAGAGGACACAGCAGAATCTGAAGCAGAAGACAGAGAGAACAGGAGTAGTTTTGTCTCTGAGAGCTTGGTGCCAAGTAGAATTGCAAGGAATTCAAAATCTGGAGCTTGTGCCAGCTTCAATCACATTTCTGGTACAGAATCTGAGACAGAATCCAAAAATAGTAATTATTGTGAAACTTCTTCAAAAACAAGGAAAAGGAAGAGAAAAGGAAAAACAAAAATAATTAGAAAAGGTAAAATTTTTGAAGTTAATGGATCTAACTTTTGATACTCACTAGATGAAGGAGCTAGCAAGATTAATGACTGGATAATGACTGTGAGGAATTGGACTACACAAAGTGTAATAGTGTTCCTTGTTTTCAAGTAATTATGTGGGAAGGAGAACTGTAAGGTATAATATTAACAACATGTCTAGAAGTCTTTACATGTTTGGAACTGGGAGGTTAGCAAACGCAGTACAGAGAGAAAACTGTTAACTCCTTGGTGTTGCTGTGTGGTATTTAGAATTCTTGCACATTACTTGTGCTGGCCATTCTTCTGCATTTCAGGCAATATGTTTCTCCATGAAAATGGTGTCATTAAATCATGATCATTCTTTCCATACTTAGCTTGCACTTGCTTAGCTATGGAGCGTGTCTGTTCTCAAGTAAGATTGTTCTCTCTGTGTGTGCTGTGACAGTTAAATTTGAGAAATTCTGACTTCCAGGTTGTTGGCCTAAAACTAAGCAATATTCTAAAGGATGCTATGAATGAGTTCAGTGGCATGCAGCTCAAGGTAGCAGAAAATCTCAGAAGGGGCAGTACCTTCTCTTTCTTTGGCCTGCTCCTTGTTTTGAGGATTTCTGTAATTGGCTGTTGAGCTCTAGACTTGTCAGAACTGTGTTGCCATAGTCACTTTCTAAAATTCAGAAAAATTGAGAAAAATTTTCTAATAGCTTTCTAGAATTGAAAATTTTACTTGAATGTGCTTTATATGCTGTGCACAGCATGATGCCATTTTTCTGTTTAACCAAATTTTTAAGCTGGTGCCCTTTCAAAACACTTAAACCAAATGAAGAGACCCCATATAAAGGAAACTCTTAAGTATGGAGAAAGCTCAAGTATCAGTACATTTCTACAAGGCCATGAAATATTCTTTAAAAGTCACTAAGGCAGAAATACAGTAGTGAATACTTGCATCATTTGGGTCTCATTGCAAAGTCAACTGCCAAGAGGGCTCAGTATACTGTTAACTTGATAAAAAAATCTTAACAGTAAATTTCCAGTATGTCCAGAACCAGGATGGTTAAAAACATAGGGCCAAGTCTGAGACCCCTTTCACATGAAAGGGGAATATACCGTTGTCCTATACAGTGTTCCTTAAAGGCAAGTAACTTTCCGGTATTTCATTATCTTTATATTGTGAGTTACTCCCCTTGATGTTTTGTTGAAATGAAATGACAGGTAACTTTGGACAGTATTTATCGTAGAATAACAGAATGGCTTGGGTTGGAATGTACCTTAAAGAGCATCTAGTTTGAATCCCCCTGCCATGGGCAGGGACACCTTCACTAGAGTAAGTTGCTCAAAGGCCTGTCCAGCCTGGCATTGAACACTGCCAGGGATGGGTCAGCCACAGCTTCTCTGGGCTATCTGTTCCAGTGTCTCACCACCCTCATAATGAAGAATTTTTTCCTAATAAATGATTTCAGTCTCCCTTTCTTCAGTTTAAAGCCATTCCTCTTGTTCTTATTTTCCATTTCAGTTTCTTAATATTTAAGCTAATTTGGGATATTACCAAATTATATGACCATTATGTGGTCACATAATTATTGTTAAACTAGCAGATGTCCTTTCTGGCTCATTTTCTCCTCAGCAGTCAATAGATGCAACTCCTGGCTTTTATCATTAAGTACTGCTGGTGTATGTGCACGCTTCTATATAAATACACACACAGGGACAGATATATTAATGTGGTTTTATGTATTTATATAACATTCATTTTCAAGTAATATATACTCTATATAACTGCATATCTACTACACAGTTAACCAGGTAAGCATTTTATGTAGGAACTTTGCCTTGGTTATTTTTTAATATATATAATATGTATGCACTACATGTAAAATAGAGTATGTTTTACTATAGAAATCATAGCAAATATAATGGTGTATATTCTATTTTATGTAATTTATCTTACAGATATATAGTATATAGCATGCTTCTGTATAGTTTTAAAAAGTTATGTAGCCTGCCAGTAGGGGTTGGGCAATACTTTGTGGACAGTAGTACATTCTGCAGATTACCTGACTGGAGGTATGCCTGGATATGCCTACCCAGAGTTGCAGCATGGGCTTCCAGGTTTACAGTTTCATGGCATGAGCTCTAGGGAAGCTTGTCACAATGGTAAACTTGATGAGCAATGCCTTCTTATCTTCCTGCCTTTTTTCTAAATGCTCTCCCAGTTTTTGTGGGTCCTTCTTCCTGCCTATGCAGTTTGTTTGTACTTTTGGAGAATTCAGTTTAGGATGTTCATTGCGTAGTTCTATTAAGTTTTAATTAAATCTTTAATTAAAAACAAAAAGATGAGGTTTACACAAATTTGCTCCTATTTTAAGATTTTGTATACGAAGTATAGATTTAATATTCTAGTAGTGTATTGCAGAAAAGTTGAACTCCTTTATCATATAGTCTTGCATTTAATCTTATTAATTAGATTCTGAAATTTCGAAAATACACATAATGTCTTTATTATGATAAGGGTCTTTTTTTATTTTATCAAAACACACATTTATGAACACCTAAGCACCTGTTTATGAAAACCTGGCTAAAAGCATTGTATGCATTCTTACTCCTTGCTTTGTTTTGTTTTAACTGCTTTTCCTGAAATAGTTCCAGATGTTGTCTTTAAGTTTTAAGCATTCATTTCTTCAGATAGCCAAAGGGAATTAAGTTAGCACTTGGTATTAAGGCTGGGCAGTCTTTTCCACCTTTCCAAATTGCCTTTCTAGAATGCAAGTCACTAAGGAACTGTAGGGTTTAAATGTTCTCTGTGTATGTGAAACAACCATGAAATCCATCCAGGGCTTGTGTCTACATAAAATATTATAATCTCTCTTTTTCTAAGAATAAAAGGCCTAAAATTAATTAATTTTGAGTTCATTCTAGGAAGAAAATTATAGCTTTTAATGACAGAAGTATTAGTAATGTAACAGCATTTGTTTGCAAAGTTAAGTAATTTGAAATTTCTAAGGTAATTACTAGATTGAATGCTAAAGAATGTTACTTTGAAACCATTTAATTAACTCAAAGTAAAAGGGTAATCCTGAGAGTTAAGAGTAAGTTAAAAACACAGTCAGCCTGTGATCAGCTGACTGTGTTTTTAGTAAAGTCTTAAGGCAAATTGCACGTAACAGCTGAAGTAAAAAAGAGAAAAGTTGTGTAATTTATAAGGGGTGGTAGTGTTGTGCTTAGTAAACAAATTATTTCAGGAATGCAAGTTACTAGAAACTTTTCAATCTTTATTTTGCAGAATCAGTATCTGAAGAGACTGGACAAAGTGCAAAAGTGCTCAGGAGCAGGACATGTATAATTAACTACAAGAAGCATATAAAGCTGTCTAATGAGAAGAAGAATCCACGCAGATGTGCCACTTTGGCAGCTAATAAGATTAAGATAATGAGTGATACAAAGGAGGAATTATCAAGCTCAGAAAGTGTTTGCACAGTAAAAAAGAATAGAAGGCAGCTTCATGGCAATGTGTCTACAGCATCCAGAAAGAAGGTGATTGGCAGCTCAGAGGTAGATGGTTGCTTAAAGTCTGAAAATGAAAAAGAGCAGCTTTCTGGCAGAAAAAAACTTTCCTGCCCTGAATCATCTTCTAAAAGAAAATACATTACTGAGTCTGAGAATGAAAAAACAGAATCTGAAGCAGAGATAAAAGTAACTCGGCAGCAGAATGATAACTGCAAGAAGGCATGCAAAACTGTCTGTGCTGTAGCTCTTAAAAATCTTGAATTCGAATCTTCGGAAGGCAATTCCATAAACCACAGGATGGAAAATGGGAGAGACTGGAGAACTTCTCGTCAGTCAGCTTCAGCCCACAACCATTGTACGAGCAATTCTGAAGAGGAGGTAGATTCTGACTTAGCTAAACACGAAACTAAAAATATCGAAGTATCAAATAAAAAACCTAGAGCTTCCTTCAAAAGATCAAAATTATTGGATGACTTCAAAGAATCATCAGAATCTGAAACAGGGGCGAAGAAAGATGAAAAAAACTCAGTGTCAGAAAATGTGGAAGCACCTGGGACTGCAGGGAGTTCAAAAGCCAGTTTCAATTGTTCTTCTGATTCGGATTCTGGGACTGATAACAGTATCTACAGTGATGGCACAGAAACAAAAAAGAGGAAAAGGAAATTGGAAGGGATTAGAAAAGAAATTACCAGTTCCAACTCGCTGAAGCCTTCCAGAAGACCCCAGCGAAGGAAACGTTGGAAACCTAACCAAGAAAATGACTCTGAAGATCTGGATTACACCAAATACAGAAGAGCTAATCGACGTTCTAAGATAAGAACTCGGAATGGAGGTAGACGGACTGTGAGATACAATGATTGTGATGACGATGATGATGACAGAGGTTTAGATGATGTAGATTGTGAAACGTAACCTTAAAAGGAAAAGCCAGCCCACCTTTTTTTCTTTTCTTTTTTTATTTTCTTTTCTTTTTTTTTTTTTTGGGAATGGCACTAGAACTCATGATGGATGCTGGCTCTTCTTTGTCCTACATTTCAGGGAATATATTTATATTTTTCTATGAAAAAGTTAATGAATGTGATTAGATGATGACTTTCTCCTTTTCATATTTTGACTTGCACTTGCCTGCCCATGTAGCAGCATTTAGCACAGATGCCAAAATGTGCCTCATTCTAGGGGCAATTTTTTTGTCTTTACTGGTATTTTATTACATATAACAAGAGTTTAAAAAAAAAAAAAAAGTTAAAACACTGCGCAACAGGTTAATAGCGGTATGTTGAGTATTATTGTTATGGGTGCTGCAATGGAATACTACCTAGGTCATGCAACATTCAAGAACAGATTTCAAACATCTCTAATGCTGTATGAAATCATATACAATAGGAACAGGCTTATACATAATGCTATACACTATAAAAATCTGCTGATCTGCTGGATGCTGGCATTGCATCTAAGGAGTAACAAACGGCCACTAGGCTAGTAACTTTACAACTTGCGTTAGTACAGGCGTTAAATGTACTGTACGTACATATTGGTAACTGCAGCCAGAACCAGTTGCCAGTGAAAAAGCATAGTTGCCGGTTGCAGAGGCATATTATTGGCACTGGTGAAGAGAGGGTTTCTGCTGACAGGTAGTACTATCATCATCAATGTGACTTCTATACTGTAAACTTAAGAATATGAAATGCAGGTGAACTCTTGGGCCTAAGGGTTTTTGTGTGTTTTCTTTATAAAATAGAAAAACAAACAAACACTTGTTCTGTTTTCTTTATGCGTGAAAAACTGGAGGTGCAGGATTCTTACATTCCAGACCTTTTTGCTACATTTCTGTTGTTCTTCCAGATTAAAATTTCTAGGTGCTTTAATGTTAGACTTTATCACTGATTAAACCTTACCAGTTTCTCATTATTGATAATTAATAATACATCTCCTATTTTTTAAATGTTTGAGGTGGCTGTTGTTGATAAATAATTCTTGTGTAGAGGACAGGAGAAAATTTCTCCAGGAAAAATGTGCCAATTCTTGTTTGGCCATGTACAGACTACAAGAACACGTGGCACTTCTGAATGCCTTTCTTTTTCCTGGAGCTGTGCTGGTGGAACTCCTGATCTGCTGCTCAGCACCAGGCCGTTAGCGATCCCACTCCTTTCCCGCTCCCCACTGTGGGTTTCCTCCCTTTGCACCACTGGCTCCCTTGCTCACACTCAGCAATACCTAGTCATTTCTGAGGTTGCCACTCAGTAGGAGATGTGTTAAAGAGTATTAGGTTTATCTTCCTTACCCAGTTCATTTTAACTGAAATAGGAAGTTTGTGAACTGATTTTTCCTCTGGATTGGACTGGAGTAACTTCTGGAAGCAGGGGAGTGTTTGGAAG